>SNQN01003775.1:0-17938 GCA_008642245.1 Bassia scoparia | reverse complement strand
GTGTGCATAGTGCATGCTGGTGATGAACTTTTGAGGGGTGCTGGAGGAGTGAATTGTGTGAGCCACATGAGCCAGAATTTCGGTGTAGTGGACACGTCTGGATCAAGGAAAAGGCCCTTGGCCTTCCACATATTGTAGGTATCAAGAATGCTAGCACTCCAAGCAAACTCGACTATTCATTTCCTCCATTTGCGACTGACGCACATGCCTCTAGCTAGGGACTTGATATTGCAGTGCTCCCATATTTTGTGGAGTAAGAAACTAGGAAGATTATCCAAAGATGTCATGGTGTCTTCGGACTTGTTCACTTCTTCCTCTAGTGAAGGGCCTTGAACTGGTGCGATGTTGAGAGAGCCCATGGTTGGTACAACCGTAGTGGGAGTGATGAAGACAGAGGGATTTAAGGCAATTTTCCCTTCTTCGAGCATGAGTACTCCCAACGGACTTGTCTCAGTGTTTGGCATCTTAGCCCTAGGAGGGAGAGGAAGCCTGCCATCATCAATCATGTCTTGTAGATAATCCTCAAGGGTGATGCAATCCTCAAGGTCATGGCCATTGCCACGGTGATACTTGCAGGTTTTGTTTGCATCCCACCTTTCGGACCTTTTCTCCATAGCARGATCAGAGATATGCCCAATTGGGGAGATAAAGCCTTGATTGGAGAGCCTTTCAAATGCCTGGGTTTGAGTCATCCCAAGCGGAGTGTAAGTGCGCCTGCGGCAGAAGCGCGACCTACTACCATTGTCGTTGCCATTGTTACTTCCATTGTTGTTGTTGCTGTTTCCATAGTTGTTCGGAACTTCAACGACATTGATGCGATAGACCATGTCAAAAGTTCCCAAATCTAGGTACCGAAGGTGGTTGCGGTATTTCGGGAGCAAGTTGTTGATGAAGATTTTCACCGACTCCATGATTTCTGAAAGGGAATTTACCATTTGATCAGCCACTTCCTTCCAGCGAGCAACATAAGCGGTAAATCCTTCCTTTTCAACTTGTTTGATGATTTTAAKTTCCCGAAGAGAGGTGGAAACCTGGAAGTTGTTGTGGTATCGCGTCGTGAACGCCTGAGTGATGTCATTCCAAGCAGCAACGTCCTAGTCGGGAAGTGAAAAGAACCACTTTTGAAATATTGGATCGAGCAACATGGGAAAAACCTTAAGGAATAAAGCAGCATCAATTCCCTTGATAGCCATAGTGGCCCTAAACCCCTTGAGGTGGAATCTARGATCGTTAGTTGGCYMGAATTTCGGCAAGTCCGCAACAGAGAATTTCTCGGGRATCTTAGCTGCAATGTCCTCGAGTTTTGGTGGTTTAAAGTACGCATTCTTGTTGGTTGCCTTCAGGATCATCTTTTCGAGGTTCTTAAGAGTGACCTCGGACGACTTAGCTTGCTCAAGTGCAACAAGCTTTGCTTGCATTTTTGGGCCATGGCATCGTTTTCTTCTCCTATTGAATGAGGTGTGGATTGTCCCGTATCTTCGGTGTCTGTCGTGCTACTGAAAGAGAGCCTAGATTTCGGAATGGGCTTCCGAATAGCTCGACCCTTTGGAGTTGCTGAAGTGACCKGTTCTCAYCCCGAACCAATCGAGCTCCGTGTTTTCGAACCTAAGCCGGCGGCGTGTTTGAGCTCARCGCTATCCTATTTGCACATGGACAAAAAGKTAACTTCCATGTCGAATCAACCTGTGATGCAATGCATGTCTTAGGGGTGATCATTCCCTTGCCTATTAACTGACTCAAAAATGTAAATAATGCATGAACGTCGGAAATTTGCCTTTCGTCGTTTATTTTTCATTTTTCACTTTTTTTCATTATTTTTCTTTGTTTATTTTTTTTTTTGTCATTATTTTTTTTAAAAGATGAAGTTCAAAGGTCTGACGTCCATTTACAATTGTATGACTCAACAAAGACGCAACGCTTAATGATTCTACTTTACAACCACTTTGACATTATGACGCCTAAGGAATGATCACCTTGCTATATGAGGACTGTTAGGTGACTCAATGACTTCCTTGTTATGCATGCAAACCTAGGGTCCATAGTCTAAAAGCACTGAGAACATTGTCACGCTAGCATGAACCCTATATGCAAAAGAAAAACAAAAGTCTAGCCACCTAGAGTTAGTTGCTACGTTATCGAACAGGTCAGTCCGGGTGTGATGATCAAAGGAGGTATAAACCATTATGGCTTTGTAGTGCACGCAGCCACGCATCATCGTAGGGATGGGCATCAAGCTTAAGAATTGGTTACATAGGTAGTGCACCAGCGCCAATCTTAAGCGTGCCCTCCCGGTCTTGTCTCAATTGTAGAACACACTTATACGAGACATGATTCCTAGAAAATGGAAACTCAGTGCCAACGACCTAAGTTCCGTGTAATGTAAGATGCCTAAAACACAATGCCGTCTTTAGGACGCATAAATCGCACAACAATTCGAGTATTCCGCACACATCACTAAAGGTAATAGCTTTAGTGAAATCCCCAGCGGAGTCGCCAGAAAACTGTACGGGCCCCGGGGCATCACTAGGCTGGACTAGGTCCGGTCCCTCTRCTCCAGGGGGTACAATTTAAAGGCGGCTCGGTTTGTTTGCTAGAGTTGAATTCTTGCTTTCGCATGAGTAAAGGAAGTCGCCACTACACTTCTTTTGGGAAGCTACAGAACACGTTTTAAGCCTTGCCTATAATTGCATAAAACAAGCAGAAGGACTCTATGTCTGGTAGTGCACCAAAGGTCTGGATTAGGGGAATTGTCCAAAAGAAAACAACAAACAATTTTTTGTTTTAAACCCTAAGCATGCAAAATTACTAGTCGGGTTGTTTAACAGAATACTATGCAAATAGTGTATTGTTTGTAGTAGCATGTGTTACTAATTCCGTATTCCTGGAGCCTAATGTCGGTTGTCCATAGTTATCTTGTTAGGCGTGAAACACAAAATTTGTAGGTCTTTCTTAAAGCATATTATTGTTGTGAAACAAGCATGCAAGCACTCGTACGAGGAATTTAAAGTTATGCCTTAAGGTTGCTTTTAATTTTAATTGCCAAATTGTTTGTTAATCAATATTACATGCAAATTACATAGAAAGTAAAATTTCTAAACAAGCATGCAAAAGGGGGGTATAGAATTGATACGTTGGGCCTCAAACCTACCTCGCAACACGATGTCGAAGACCAAGGACGCTGGTTCGGACCCTTAGGAACCCTTGTTGAACCTTTAGAACCCTTGAAAACCTTCTAAATCTAATGCAAAATAGCCTTTGAATGTGTTTTCATGTGTTTGAATGTGTTTGTGAGAGAGAATAAGAGAGAGAGACAGAGAGAGTTGGATGAGTGAGAGAATGCACGTCCAAAGCCAAAAAGTGCGTGAAATGAATAGGGGAGGCTCCCTATTTATAGGCAAGGGTGTAGGGCCCTAGAAAGGGTCGATGGAAAACCTAACCGGTGCTCTCAAAATCACAATTTATATACCGAAACTAACAACTATACCAAAGCATAGAAGTAAGTAAAGGGTCGATCCTGTGGGATGGTAACAAAAGGAGCTTAAATCTAAACTACACTAGCTTGGGAGGTAAACATGCTTTGAAGTGTGAAATTGAACTAAAACTAGCTAGTAAACTATTGAAATAAGCTTTGGTGGAAAACAATTACTCTAAACACTTAGGAGTAACTAGTGTCACCTTCCATAGTTAAGTGAAATGCCAATCAAAGAGTGGGTCGATCTCCAACAAATAGGGTGATTGCAATCATGGTTTGGAATTGTGATTAACATCATCTCCCAAGTCAATTAACCCTATCAAAACAAGTTCAAACCCAAGTCGCCTCAAGTTCTTACTAGCAATGAGCAATCAAGAATCAAACAAATGCCCAAGTCAAACCTCTAAATCCCTTGCAAAGGGTTGAATCAAGCACATCTCACCTCACAAACAATGGGTGGCCAAATCCATGGCAATAAGGTTTGAGAAATCACAAATCAAGGCAAAAATGATGATTGGAGAGAACAAATTATAGAAAGGCATTGTAAGGATTATAGAAGGGACAACTAGCCTCCTAAGCTATTAAACTACTCACACATCATTGTTACAGCAAGAATAGCAAGAAAAACAAGTGAAAAGCATGAATAGGAAGCCATTAAAGCAAGGAAAACTCTACAACAAGAGGGTATCTGTAGGACGTGGGCCGCGCCCTCAGCGTATAGCGGGCGCGCGGCTTGGTACTACATCGAGGTGCTTTTGCGTGGGCTTGAGCCACGGATCCCGCACGTGAGTGCGTTGGGGTAGTGTTGTCGAGTGAGGGGAGTCGCCACCGTGCCTAGAAAGGTTATTCACGGACGCCCGAAACGTTGGTGCCAAAACAATGGCCCCACGTCCAATCAAGTAACCAGTCGTGGGTTCGGGGACATGGTACGAATCAGATCTGTAACCCAATTCGCCCGCATGTAGCGGCCTCTACTCGGTCTCATTGTAATTCCATTAAACACGATTTATTGGATGCACATAACTTACGTTTTTAGCACCTTAGAAGCGTTCTAACCCTAAAAAGTTACTATGAAAGTATGTTCTATTATGCACAAGAGACTACCTAACCTAGAAATTGTGACCACTTTGTATTAATCATGTTAAAACGGTGCCTAAAACAGGTTGTCCATAGTTAATCTGATTTAAAGTGATTCACATAATTCCGGTCTTTGTTTAGCAAAATATATACAAAGTTATACAACAATGACAAGATGAGATATGAAGTGTATAAACTTCAAAGTATATGCAAAACTCATCTTACCCTAAATCTGCAAAGAAAACAAAAGTTAGTTTGTAAAACGAAATGAAACGAATCCTTTGCCTTGAATCGCTACATGAAAACAAAGAAAACAATTGTTAGTCCATGATAAAACGCAAGCGCAATGGATCTTTCGCCTTGAATTGCTATACAAGAATAAAGAATCGTTAGTATTGACAATGGATAATAATAATGAAATGAAATGAAGAGAATGAAAACCAAAAACCAATGGAAACATTGAAAGCATTAAGAAAACCCTACATATTTACAAGAAACGATTAAAAAGTGAGTTTCTACATTGTTTTAACATTAAAACTCATAACAATGCAAATTAAAACTCATAACAATGGTTAGTCAAATTAAAAGAAAATGAGAGAGAATTATTGGTGAGTAATCTCAGAATTCAACCTTTGTTATCGCTTGTTGATTCGAAAGAGAATCGATGCTTTGAACTAAAACGAATGTGTAATGTGTTTAGAGAGTTTTAGAGAGAGAGAAGTGTGCGTATGAAGTGTATGAAGTGAAGGTGTCTCGGAGGTTGTGAAGTATCGGGAATTGTGCGTGTGTATCGGACTGAGCAAGGCAAGGGTATATTTATAGGCACGAGGCAAAACGAGGCAAGCACAACCCTGCGTATATACGCTGAGGATGAGCGTATATACGCAGGTGGGGAGCGTATATACGCTCAACATCAGCGTATATACGCTCCTTTACTTTCCATATGGTTTTGGCAACTTCGTATGTATGTGTTGAGCGTATATACGCAGCATATGGAGCGTATATACGCTCCTGATGAGCGTATATACGCTCATCATCTGCGTATATACGCTCAATGATTTCGTATATATTTTCCAAAAACCTCGAAATATTTTGATTTCCTCCGATTTTATTCGTGATTTCCCTTGATTCGACGCACCTAGACACCCTTGCTCTCCAAGCAAGGAGTTCTAGAATGTTCTAGAAGGTTCCACGTATTTCCGGAGTATTTTCTAATTATTCATGTATTTTCTGCGTATTCTGCGTATTTAAACATTGCAAAATTCATAGAAAATCATAGAAAAATCAGAAAAATAATTTAAAAATATTGGCGGATTCAGAAAAATGTGACGGACATGATGAAAATCAAAAAGCATGAGAATCGCCAGTGTAACTCGTTTGAAAACCTTTGAAAACCTTTGAAAACCTTTGAGAAAACCGAAAGAAAATATTTTTGCCTTGCCTTTGACCTTTGCTCAATAGTTCCGAGTACGACCTCACGTATTTCCAACTTTTGTGAATTCAAAGCATCTTTTCTGATTCGAAACAAACGCGAGACGCGGTATGTTTCATCACGGATTACTCATTTGGGGAGACACATTTTCAGGTGTCTACAGAAGCCCCCACTTTGACTGAGTCTGAAGAGACGATAGTCTCGTAAGACGAAAGTCAAAGTATTCGATTCGGGACGGAGAGCAACTCAAGACGTTCTGCGACCCTGAGTTACCCTTTACGCCGGTACCTGCAAAACAAATGTTAGTTTTACCTGTTACCGCGCCCCATGCGGTGTTATGCCCTTGAAGCGCCTGGATCCTCGGGTGGTTTTCTCCCTACGGCTGACCTTGGCTTTTCGGGAGAGTGATGTGTGTATGCGGAATTTCTGGTGCGGGAGAAAATTCCAAAACCCGAAGAATGCGCGGAACTTCTTGAGCGGGAGAAGATTCCAAAACCCGAAGATGTGCTGACGGAACTTCTGTAGCGGGAGAAGATTCCAAGACCCGAAAGATGTGTTTGCTTGAGATTTCTGTAGCGGGAGAAACCATAAGACCCGAAAGATGTGTGTGCTGGAGATTTCTGTAGCGGGAGAAACCATAAGACCCGTAAGATGTGTGTGCTGGATTTCTGTAGCGGGAGAAATCGTAGACCCGAAGTGTACAAAGGAGCTGTGAAGAAGCCCCCACTTTGACTGAGTCTGAAGAGGCGAAAATCTCGTAAGACGACAGTCAAAGTATTTGATTTGGGACGGAGAGCAACTCAAGGCGTTCTGTAACCCTGAGTCACCCTTTTTCGCCGGTACCTGCAAAACAAAGGTTAGTTTTACCTGTTACCGCGCCCCATGCGGTTTTATGCCCTTGGAAGCGCCTGGATCCTCGGGCTGCTTTCTCCCTACGGCTGACCTTGGCTTTTCAGGAGAAAATGAGGTGATGAATACCTTCGGAAGCGCCTCGTTCCTCAGGTAGCTTTTCCCTACGGCTGACCTTGGCTTTTCGGGAAAAGAAAATGATGTAGATGCCTTCCCTACGGCTGACCTTGGCTTTTCGGGAAGGAGTAATGTAAGTTCCGTCGGAAACGCCTCGTTCCTTCGGAAAGTTCCCCTACGGCTGACCTTGGCTTTTCGGGGAGAGTTGTGATGTATGTGCCTTCCCTACGGCTGACCTTGGCTTTTCGGGAAGACGTAATGTAAGTTCCGTCGGAAGCGCCTCGTTCCTTCGGAAGGTTCCCCTACGGCTGACCTTGGCTTTTCGGGGAAAGTTGCGTGTAGCAACAATCGCGTATAGCGATGAATGCCGTATAGGCATGTGAGTGATGATATGAATTCCTTCGGAAGCGCCTCGTTCCTCAGGAAACCTTCCCTACGGCTGACCTTGGCTTTTCGGGAAGAATGTTGCGTGTAGCAACAATCGCGTATAGCGATGAATGCCGTATAGGCGTGTGCAGGCAAATGCATGTAAGATGGGCCCTAGCCTCGTGTTGAGGTGGTGCAATGTGCAATAATGTGTCAATGTGTAATGTGCAATGTGCAATGTAATGTGTTTGTGCAAGATGCATATGCATGATGATGTATGTAGACTCAATGCGCAATGATGCTTATGAAGTGTGTAATGCAAGTCTATTCTTAGATCTAATGCATGAAATGACCAAGGAAATAGACTAATGGTAAAATGCTTTTGGATTGCGGGATGGAGCCGTCTCAAGCCCCCATTCGAGCAAAGGCGATGCTTGTGATTGCAAGTGAGCCCCCAACCCATGGGGTTTGGGTGTGTGGGAATGGCTTATTTGTGGTGTTGATGGTTGGTTTAGTGGGTGAGCCCCTAGCTTGATGAGCCTTCGAGGTTAGGGCAATGGTTGATGTAAGGCAAGTGAATGTTGTGGAGTCATGGGTTTTGGCTTAGCTTTTTGTGGTGGTAATGGTGAGGGATGTGCTTTTGATTTGCCCAAATCAGTAACTTGAGCTGAATGCTGCATGAGGAGAGAGGAATGAGGGATGTGATTTTGATTTGCCCAAATCAGTAACTTGAGCTGAATGCTGCATGAGGAGAGAACATGGAGGAAATGCTGCAATGCGATGCTTTGAGGAGAATGCATGATGAATGCTGCAGAGTGATAGCCTAAAGATGAGTTGAGGAGAGCCCCTTAAGGTGTTGAAAGAATAGGCTAAAGGTTCAAGAAAAGACAAGGCTAAAATTTGTGACTGAGGGTAAGTGAATGGGGAATTGATGTGGTTGGCTAGATGATGTAGGTTCAAACTCGAGTCTATGTCGGGTTCTACACTAGGAATTTGCGCTTCTGACTTTAAGGGAATCAAACCATATGATGGACCTTAGAATTGGGTCGGACCTCGAGAAGAGGCTTCCTACGTATCCTTTTGGAATCAGACCGTCGTAGTTCTCGTTGATGATTTGGACAATGCCTCGTGTGAGAGGGCTTTTGTGGTTGTAATGTGAGGCTGTGAAAGGCTTGATGATTATGAAGTGACCCACGGTGCGCAGTGTGCTTTTCAGACTTTTGCTTTCTGTTTGATTGGGCTTTGAACTTTGGATTTGCATTGGATTTTGAAATTGATTTGCATTTGTGATGACTGGTATTGAACTTTGATTTTTTTGCTTTTTTGCCTTTTTGCCCATTTTATCCTTCTCTTTTTTTTTCTTCTTTTGCACATGTCTTTTCCTACGCACCGTTTGGTCCAAAGGGTTAAGTCGATGTGGGTGATGAAAGAAAGATAGGCTGAATGATAGTGTTTATGGCTCAAACGGCTGCAAGGGATTTTTGATATGATGAAGGGAAATGGAGGGAAGAGGTTATTTTGTGGAGCTATGAAAGAGGGCCTCTCTTGGCAATGTCCATTGAATTGTGAGGTCGATCATTAATTTGATTCCATTAAAGTTAGAAGCACAAACTATATGGAGGCTAAAGAAAATGAGAAAAAAGAAACTTTTATTAAAAACAAAAGAATTTATTACATAGAGGCTAATTGCAGAATTTGATCCTAAACCTAATGACATAGACCCGAAATGAAAAAAAGAAATGATATATAATCTAGGAAAAGGGACTCTCCGACTCGATCCTAAAGCTAAGACTCCAAGCTGACTCATGTGAATTGAAGAAGATCATTCTCTATGTCCACTCCAATGTCATAGACCTTTGCGAATGTGGTAAGGCCTCGATACTTGAGATGATCTTTGTATTCTGGCTGGAGGTTAGAAATGAAGGTCTTGACCATCTCTTCTTCAGTAGGAGCGGAGACTAAGGTGGCAGCAACTCCTCTCCATCTAGTTAGATAGGTAGTGAACCCCTCGTTCTCTCCCTGGTTAAGGATTTCAAGCTCTCGGAAGGATGTTTGGGTCTGAATGTTACCCTTGTATCTTGCCATGAATGCGTGGACGACGTCTTCCCAAGTAGCTATTTCTTTCTCAGGAAGTGAAAAGAACCACTTCTGACATATCGGTTCCAAGGAAAGGGGAAAGACCATTGGAAACAAGGCAGAGTCAATCCCTTTAAGTGCCATGGTGGTCTTAAATCCCTTTATATGGAATCGAGGGTCATCAGTCGGCTTGAACTTGGGTATGTCTTCGGCTGAGAAATCCTTCGGCAGTTTGGTTGCAAGGTTGGGGTCAAGAGGAGGTTGGTCTTGGTAGAAGGCAGGGTCGGTGGCTTTTTTGATTGCCTTTTGAAACAGCTTGTCCAAAGGAGGACCCGAAGTCAACCCCTTGATTTGAGCTTCAAGCTGTTAAACTTGCTCGGCAAGCTTTTGGAGCTTTTCTTGTTGGGAGGCCATCTTGTGGTGTTAGGGCTGATGGGTGATGAAGGTTGGAGAAAGGCTAGGTTTGGATTGGGCTGAGGGATCAATGAAGGTTAGAGGAAGGTTTGGTTTGGACTGGGCTGAGGGATCAAACTCTTTGGGTCGAGCAAGGGCTTGGAGACGACTTCAACCCTGTTTCAAAAAAAAATAAACCCTTAGTGAACTTCCTTGGTCATTATTGAAAATATGGATGCAGATGCAAATGCATGTCCTAATTCCATGGTCATCTTTCCTAGAATGAATGTATGAATGCAAGGTGCCCTTTCGTTTTTTTGAATTTTTTTGAATTTTTTTTGATTTTTTTTTTTGTTTTTTTTTTTTTTTTTTTGATTTTTTTTTTTTTTTTTTTGAAAGGGCACCAAACGACATTGGGAATGTATGCATATGTCCTATGTGGTTAGGGTCATGCCTATGTGTCGAGCCTGTGTTGGCTGAATGCAAGGTCAATCCTAATGTGAATCTAAAGTCAACGTCTAAGGTCAAAGTCTGTGCCTACTGTAGGACGTGGGCCACGCCCTCGCGTATAGCGGGCGCGCGGCTTGGTACTACATCGAGGTGCTTGTGCGTGGGCTTGAGCCACGGATCCCGCACGTGAGTGCGTTGGGGTAGTGTTGTCAAGTGAGGGGAGTCGCCACCGTGCCTAGAAAGGTTATTCACGGACGCCCGAAACGTTGGTGCCAAAACAATGGCCCCACGTCCAATCAAGTAACCAGTCGTGGGTTCGGGGACATGGTACGAATCAGATCTGTAACCCAATTCGCCCGCATGTAGCGGCCTCTACTCGGTCTCATTGTAATTCCATTAAGCACGATTTATTGGATGCACACAACTTACGTTTTTAGCACCTTAGAAGCGTACTAACCCTAAAATTACTATGAAAGTGTGTTACTATTATGCACAAGAGACTACCTAACCTAGAAATTGTGACCACTTTGTATTAATCATGTTAAAACGGTGCCTAAAACAGGTTGTCCATAGTTAATCTGATTTAAAGTGATTCACATAATTCCGGTCTTTGTTTAGCAAAAAATATACAAAGTTATACAACAATGACAAGATGAGAAAATATGAAGTGTATAAACTTCAAAGTATATGCAAAACTCATCTTACCCTAAATCTGCAAAGAAAACAAAAGTTAGTTTGTAAAACGAAATGAAACGAATCCTTTGCCTTGAATCGCTACATGAAAACAAAGAAAACAATTGTTAGTCCATGATAAAACGCAAGCGCAATGGATCTTTCGCCTTGAATTGCTATACAAGAATAAAGAATTGTTAGTATTGACAATGGATAATAATAATGAAATGAAATGAAAAGAATGAAAACCAAAAACCAATGGAAACATTGAAAGCATTAAGAAAACCCTACATATTTACATGAAACGATTAAAAAGTGAGTTTCTACATTGTTTTTATTGCATTAAAACTCATAACAATGGTTAGTCAATTTAAAAGAAAGAGAGAGAATTATTGGTGAGTAATCTCAGAATTCAACCTTTGTTATCGCTTGTTGATTCGAAAGAGAATCGATGCTTTGAACTAAAAACGAATGTGTAATGTGTTTGGAGTGTTTTAGAGAGAGAGAAGTGTGCGTATGAAGTATATGAAGTGAAGGTGTGAAGTCGTGAATTGTGCGTGTGTATCGGACTGAGCAAGGCAAGGGAGTATTTATAGGCACGAGGCAAAAACGAGTCAAGGCAAAACCCTGCGTATATACGCTGAGGATGAGCGTATATACGCTCATGAGGAGCGTATATACGCTCATACTCAGCGTATATACGCTTCTCAATGGGATCAATTCGTGTTGAAATATTTGTATACGCTGAGGAGCGTATATACGCTGGGGGCAGCGTATATACGCTCAAAGGCAGCGTATATACGCTGCTCCTCAGCGTGTATACGCTCCTCAAAGCGTATATATTTTTTCTAAAAATCCTGAAATATTTTGATTCGGAATAATTCTTTGCCATACGTCTCGATTTTCTAAGATTACGGATTATTCTAGACGCCTCCTTTCGCAAGAAAGTACGTTTCTAGAACATTCCGCGTATTTTCTAATTATTCGTGTATTTTCTGCGTATTCTGCGTATTTAAACATTGCAAAATTCATAGAAAATCATAGAAAAATCAGAAAAATAATTTAAAAATACTGGCGGATTCAGAAAAATGTGACGAACACGATGAAAAACAAAAAGCATGAGAATCGCCAGCGTAACTTGTTTGAAAACCTTTGAGTTTATCGAGAAAACCGAAAGAAAATATTTTTGCCTTGTATTTGACCTTTGCTCAATAGTTCCGAGTACGACCTCACGTATTTCCAACTTTTGTGAGTTCAAAGCATCTTTTCTGAGTCGAAACAAACGCGAGACGCGGTATGTTTCATCACGGATTACTCATTTGGGGAGACACATTTTCAGGTGTCTACAGAAGCCCCCACTTTGACTGAGTCTGAAGAGACGATAGTCTCGTAAGACGAAAGTCAAAGTATTCGATTCGGGACGGAGAGCAACTCAAGACGTTCTGCGACCCTGAGTTACCCTTTACGCCGGTACCTGCAAAACAAATGTTAGTTTTACCTGTTACCGCGCCCCATGCGGTGTTATGCCCTTGGAAGCGCCTGGATCCTCGGGTGGTTTTCTCCCTACGGCTGACCTTGGCTTTTCGGGAGAGTTGTGATCTGTGTATGCGGAATTTCTGGTGCGGGAGAAAATTCCAAAACCCGAAGAATGCGCGGAACTTCTTGAGCGGGAGAAGATTCCAAAACCCGAGAGATGCTGACGGAAATTCTATAGCGGGAGAAATTTCCAAGACCCGGAGATGTGCTGACGGAACTTCTGTAGCGGGAGAAGATTCCAAGACCCGAAAGATGTGTTTGCTTGAGATTTCTGTAGCGGGAGAAACCATAAGACCCGAAAGATGCTTGTGCTGGATTTCTGTAGCGGGAGAAATCGTAGACCCGAAAGATGTTTGTGCTGGATTTCTGTAGCGGGAGAAATCGTAGACCCGAAGTGTGCATATATGGAATTTCTGGTGCGGGAGAAATTCCAAAACCCGAAGTGTGCAAAGGAGCTATTGTGTGAAGAAGCCCCCACTTTGACTGAGTCTGAAGAGACGAAAATCTCGTAAGACGACAGTCAAAGTATTTGATTTGGGACGGAGTAATGCAAGTTCCGTCGGAAGCACCTCGTTCCTTCGGAAAGTTCCCCTACGGCTGACCTTGGCTTTTCGGGGAAAGTTGCGTGTAGCAACAATCGCGTATAGCGATGAATGCCGTATAGACGTGTGCAGGTAAATGCATGTAAGGTGGGCCCTAGCCGCGTGTTGAGGTGGTGCAATGTGCAATGTGATGTGCAATGTGTAATGTGCAATGTGTGATGTGCAATGTGTAATGTGTTTGTGCATGATGCATATGCATGATGATGTATGTAAACTCAATGCGCAATGATGCTTATGAAGTGTTTGCAATGGCTATATGCGTAATGCAAGTCTATTCTTAGATCTAATGCATGAAATGACCAAGGAAGTAGACTAATGATAAAATGCTTTTGGATTGCGGGATGGAGCCGTCTCAAGCCCCCAATCGAGCAAAGGTGATGCTTGTGATTGCATGTGAGCCCCCAACCCATGGGATTTGGGTGTGTGGGAATGGCTTAGTTTGTGGTGTTAATGGTTGGTTTAGTGGGTGAGCCCCCAACTTGATGAGCTTTCGAGGTTAGGGCAATAGTTGATGGGATGGAGTAAGGTAAGGCTAGTGAATGTTGTGGAGTCATGGGTTTTGGCTTAGCTTTTTGTGGTGGTAATGGTAAGGAATGAGGGATGTGATTTTGATTTGCCCAAATCAGTAACTTGAGCTGAATGCTGCATGAGGAGAGAGGAATGAGGGATGTGATTTTGATTTGCCCAAATCAGTAACTTGAGCTGAATGCTGCATGAGGAGAGAACATGGAGGAAATGCTGCAATGCGATGCTTTGAGGAGAATGCATGTTGAATGCTGCAGAGTGATAGCCTAAGGATGAGTTGAGGAGAGACCCTGAAGGTGTATGAAGGAATAGGCTAAAGGTTCAAGAAAATACAAGGCTAAGATTTGTGACTAAGGGTAAGTAAACGGGGGATCGATGTGGTTGGCTAGATGATGTAGGTTCAAGCTCGAGTCTATGTCGGGTGCTACACTAGGAATCTGTGCTTCTGACTTTAAGAAAATCAAACTAAATGATGGACCTCAGAATGTTATTGAATTATTGGGTCGGACCTCGAGAAGAGGCTTCCTACGTATCCTTACGGAATCAGACCGTCGTAGTTCTCGTTGATGATTTGGACAATGCCTCATGTGAGAGGGCTTTTGTGGTTGTAATGTGAGGCTGTGGTTTGAGGGTTGAAAAAGGCTCGATGATCATGGAAGTGACCCACGGTGCGCAGTGTGCCTTTTAGACTCTTGCTTTTTGTTTGAATTGGGCTTTGAACTTTGATTTGCATTGGATTTTGACATTGATTTGCATTTGTGATGACTGGCATTGAACTTTGATTTTTTGCTTTTTTGCTTTTTGCCCATTTTATTCTTCTCTTTTTTTTCTTTTGCACATGTCTTTTCCTACGCACCGTTTGGTCCAAAGGGTTAGGCCGATGTGGGTGATGAAAGAAAGATAGGCTGAATGATAGTGTTTATGGCTCAAAGGGTTGCAAGGGATTTTGATTTGATGAAGGGAATGGAGGGAAGAGGTTATTTTGTGGAGCTATGAAAGAAGGCCTCTCTTGGCAATGTCCATTGAATTGTGAGGTCGATTATTAATTTGATTCCATTAAAGTTAGAAGCACAAACTATATGGAGGCTAAAGAAAATGAGAAAAAAGAAACTTTTATTAAAAACAAAAGAATTTATTACATAGAGGCTAATTGCAGAACTTAATCCTAAACCTAATGACATAGACTCGAAATGGAAAAAGAAAATGATATATAGTCTAGGGAAAGGGACTCTCCGACTCGATCCTAAAGCTAAGACTCTAGCTGACTCGTGTGAATTGAAGAAGATCATTCTCGATGTCCACTCCAATGTCGTAGACCTTTGCGAATGTGGTAAGGCCTCGATACTTGAGATGATCTTTGTATTCTGGCTGGAGGTTAGAAATGAAGGTCTTGACCATCTCTTCTTCAGTAGGAGCGGAGACTAGGGTGGCAGCAACTCCTCTCCATCTAGTCAGATAGGTGGTGAACCCCTCGTTCTCTCCCTGGTTAAGGATTTCAAGCTCTCGGAAGGATGTTTGGGTCTGAATGTTACCCTTGTATCTTGCCATGAATGCGTGGACGATGTCTTCCCAAGTAGCTATTTCTTTCTCAGGAAGTGAAAAGAACCACTTCTGACATATCGGTTCCAAGGAAAGGGGAAAGACCATTGGAAACAAGGCAGAGTCAATCCCTTTAAGTGCCATGGTGGTCTTAAATCCCTTTATATGGAATCGAGGGTCATCAGTCGGCTTGAACTTGGGTATGTCTTCGGCTGAGAAATCCTTTGGCAGTTTGGTCGCAAGGTTGGGGTCAAGAGGAGGTTGGTCTTGGTAGAAGGTGGGGTCGGTGGCTTTTTTGATTGCCTTTTCAAACAGCTTGTCCAAGGAAGTGCTCGAGGTCAACTCCTTGATCTTAGCTTCAAGCTGTTGAACTTGCTCGGCAAGCTTTTGGAGCTTTTCTTGTTGGGAGGCCATTTTGTGGTGTTAGGGCTGATGGGTGATGAAGGTTGGAGGAAGGCTAGGTTTGGATTGGGCTGAGGGTGTGGTGTTAGGGCTGATGAATGATGAAGGTTGGAGGAAGGCTAGGTTTGGATTGGGCTGAGGGCTCAAACTCTTTGGGTCGAGCAAGGGCTATGGAGACGGCTTCACCCCTGTTTCAAAAAGAAATAAACCCTTAGTGAACTTCCTTGGTCATTATTAAATGTATGAATGCAAATGCAGATGCATGTCCTAATTCCATGGTCATCTTTCCTAGAATGAATGCATACAAGGTGCCCTTTCGTTTTTTGAATTTTTTGATTTTTTTTGAATTTTTTTTGAATTTTTTTTTTTTGAATATTTTTTTTTTTTTGAAAGGGCACCAAATGACGTGAGAATGTATGCACATGTCCTAAGTGGTTAGGGTCACGCCTAAATGTCGAGCCTGTGTTGGCTGAATGCAAGGTCAATCCTAATGTGAGTCTAAAGTCAACGTCTAAGGTCAAAGTCTGTGCCTACCCTAGTAGTCAAGGGTCAAGACCTAAGATCAGAGTCTATGTGGACTCTAATGGTCAAGGGTCAAGACTAAGGTCGAAAGCTTGAAGGACAAAGTCCTAGTGAACTATGGTCACAGACTAAGGTAGAGGTCAACTAAAGTCACTATGGGCTAAAAGATGACCATGGACTATATGAAAGTGTTGTGTTAAGGTCTAGAACTGTACAATGGCTAGGACCCATACATGCACATATATACAAGACACATGATGACAAGTCAACTATGGTCGGTCTAGGTTAAGTCAGAGAGTGTACCACGCCTAAGGGCAGAGCTTGGTCCAGTTTTCACCACTTGCAATTAGCGATGTATGGCCAAGATACCCCTTATGCACACGCATCAGTAACACGTGCACACACGGCATGGGCGGGATAGGACTTGCCTTAGCCATGCGATCAATTAACCACATGCAGCCAAGGTAGTATCCCCCCTTATGGTAGTCTCGAGCATAGAACATGCCCATAGTGAGACCAAGGAGCCTAAGGCGCGACCTTATTCGAAAGGTCACATGCAAAATGCAAAATCCAATAAACGTGATGATGGAATTACGAGACTTTTCAAGTCTGTCCACTTCACCTAACGGTGATTATCCCCAGTGAAGTCGCCAAATTGTAGGACGTGGGCCGCGCCCTCAGCGTATAGCGGGCGCGCGGCTTGGTACTACATCGAGGTGCTTTGCGTGGGCTTGAGCCACGGATCCCGCACGTGAGTGCGTTGGGGTAGTGTTGTCGAGTGAGGGGAGTCGCCACCGTGCCTAGAAAGGTTATTCACGGACGCCCGAAACGTTGGTGCCAAAACAATGGCCCCACGTCCAATCAAGTAACCAGTCGTGGGTTCGGGGACATGGTACGAATCAGATCTGTAACCCAATTCGCCCGCATGTAGCGGCCTCTACTCGGTCTCATTGTAATTCCATTAAGCACGATTTATTGGATGCACACAACTTACATTTTTAGCACCTTAGAGCGTACTAACCCTAAAATTACTATGAAAGTGTGTTACTATTATGCACAAGAGACTACCTAACCTAGAAATTGTGACCACTTTGTATTAATCATGTTAAAACGGTGCCTAAAACAGGTTGTCCATAGTTAATCTGATTTAAAGTGGTTCACATAATTCCGGTCTTTGTTTAGCAAAATATATACAAAGTTATACAACAATGACAAGATGAGAAAATATGAAGTGTATAAACTTCAAAGTATATGCAAAACTCATCTTACCCTAAATCTGCAAAGAAAACAAAAGTTAGTTTGTAAAACGAAATGAAACGAATCCTTTGCCTTGAATCGCTACATGAAAACAAAGAAAACAATTGTTAGTCCATGATAAAACGCAAGCGCAATGGATCTTTCGCCTTGAATTGCTATACAAGAATAAAGAATTGTTAGTATTGACAATGGATAATAATAATGAAATGAAATGAAAAGAATGAAAACCAAAAACCAAGAAAACCTTGAAAGCATTAAGAAAACCCTACATATTTACATGAAACGATTAAAAAGTGAGTTTCTACATTGTTTTTATTGCATTAAAACTCATAACAATGGTTAGTCAATTTAAAAGGAAATGAGAGAGAATTATTGGTGAGTAATCTCAGAATTCAACCTTTGTTATCGCTTGTTGATTCGAAAGAGAATCGATGCTTTGAACTAAAAACGAATGTGTAATGTGTTTGGAGTGTTTTAGAGAGAGAGAAGTGTGCGTATGAAGTATATGAAGTGAAGGTGTGAAGTCGTGAATTGTGCGTGTGTATCGGACTGAGCAAGGCAAGGGAGTATTTATAGGCACGAGGCAAAATGAGGCAAGCACAACCCTGCGTATATACGCTGAGGATGAGCGTATATACGCTCATGAGGAGC
>SNQN01003774.1:2645-21948 GCA_008642245.1 Bassia scoparia | reverse complement strand
ATATTACCTTTGGCAGAAATAATTATTTAATGGATCAACTTTAGGTCAACGAGCATATAAAAATATAAAAATTCAGCAATGTCAGTGTAATAGAATCCAACAACGACATTTTTTAATGCAAAAATCAGTGATATCGAAACAAAATTGCAGCATGTCGTAAGCTAACCATCAAACATTCAGTTCTTTTGTCTCAAATTCAAATAAATTAAAACTATACTAAATTGAATTAAGCATTCAAAGTACCCATGAACCCTAATACAAGAATTTCAATTACAATAATATAAATGATGCTCAATACTCACAAAGCAAATCCTAACAGCTAGAATTAGAGTAAAAATTAAACCAAATTCAGGGTAAATAACAATTAAAAAAAAGGAGTGAAGAACGAATCAGAAAAAAATTTTTTAAAAAAAGTGAAGAACGAACCTGCTAGCAGCGGCGTCGGTAGAGGGTGATGCGTCGGTGACGGGTGATGCATCAGCGGTGAGGGCTACTAGCAGCGGCGACGCCTCCCAACAGCGGCGACGCGCCTCTCAGCGGCGGTAATTGAGAACAATTGAGGAGAACAACGACGGAGGGTGGGTGACGGAGGAGAACAGAGACGGAGGGTGGGCGACGGAGGAAGGAGACCGGCGAGAAGTACAGTGAACGGAGGAACTTGAACGGAGGAACGACGTGATTGCGTGAAGTCGAGAGGTTTTGGTTACTGTGCGTGAGTGATGTCGATTGTCGAGGGAAATGGATTGAATAATAAGAGTGTTTTTAATTAATTTGTTTTGTTTTGTTAGGATATACAATGGAGTGTCATGTAGTATGTTGTGGGAATTGAAYCTGACAAAGTGTCAAATGCCTCGGGTGTTGAAAATTAGAATGCATTTTAGTATTTAAATGCCACGGGTTTTTACATACCCGAGGCATTAAGCGTTAAATGCTTCGTGTTTTTGGATACCCGAGGCATTTGCAATACATTATTTGTCGATTTTTCCAGTGAAACATAGATCTCAAAGTGATTCTAACAAACGAAAATCGTGAAACCAAGGAACATTAAACCAAAGAAAAACATAATACTAAACCCAAAAAAATATTAAGATGATTTTTTGATGGGAATAATATTTCAAGATGAAATGAAAACATACACGAATCCAAATATAAAGATCCGTAAATAAACAAAAAAATTGAAAAAAGTGTCCATAAAATTAGTTGTAACTAGAAAATATATCTAAAAAGCTAAGAAGTAGATCTAACTAGAAAATTAACCTAACCTTGAATTATTAGGCTGCTTTGTCGCTTAGATCTCGTTATATACAAGTATCCTCTTTCCTCAGTGTTCGTTGTTGAAGACGACAAGAATAAAATTAACCCAGAAATTAATTACGAATTATGAAATAAAAACAAAAAAATAATAAAAAGGGTAGATCGGCGACGATAAAGGCAGTGGCGCAAGGATAGTAAAGTGAAGAAAGCGACGACGCAAGGACAAGAACGAGGAGAAGGCAGCGACTCAAGGAGAGGAGAGAGAAGTTTAAGAGTGAAAGAGGAGGTGAGTTTCGTGGTGGGTGGGGTGAGTTTCGTGGTGGGTGGGCTTTTGTTGGTTGTTGATGAAAGAGAGGAGAGAGAGAGAGAGAGAGAGAGAAAGAGAGAGAGGATAGAGGCGTATGGGGTAAGAGAATGAAGGAATTAGGGTTTACTTGGTATTTAAAGGGCAGGGATGCAGTTTATTGATGAGTTACTTGATATGTTATTGAATTGGGCCGAGATTTTGTTTTAATGTTAATGTTTATTTTTTAATATAGTCAAAAACTGCGGTTTACTCGAAAAACCGCAGCTTTTGTGATTTTTCCATTTTTTTTGCCCTCTAAGATCCTTTCCTTCCCCCTAGAATTAGACAAACAAAGAAGGGGGAGGTCCCATTAAATTCTTTTTTTAATTGTTCTAATTTTTTACGTGTAATAATAAAAAAAGAATCAATCGAAACCTAAAATTTAATCTCGAAAAAAGAAAAACTCTGACGAATTCTTTGCCGAAGGGAATCAGGGTTAAATGCTGCGGTTATTTAAATAACCGCAGATTTTGGCTCTTAAAAGCTGCAATTTTTACATAACCGCAGCTTTTGAGGTGCACCTTTTGACCTTTTTTATACTAGTGAGACTTAATAGTAGACTGCTTGGCCAACCTATTTATACCCCTCACATTCCAATATAAGACCCTATCCATTAGGAATAGGAAGAGTCACCTTCCCATCATCATCCATGCCCACATCATCCTCTCCAAATTCAATTGAAGCAAGAGAAGCTATTTGATCCTGCAAAGCAAGAGACTCAAATCCATTTTCCAAATTAGGACAATTAGACAAAAGCACAGGTTGTCGAGAACCTTTAGTCACAATTTGATAACCCTCATCATCCAAAGGACGAGCTACTGGCTTAGAGACAATAGTTGGCTTAGGCACATCAACCATAGAATTCTCAACAAGCTACTGTTGTGGTTTCGGTATCCAAATAGGTTTGGTGGAGCCACGACAATTAGCCGCAATGTGCCCCAATTTGGAGCACTTAACACAAATAGTGGGTTTCCAACCATAAGTAACAGGAACCTCCACCATTTGGTTCCTCTCATTCATGAATTCAATAGTATCAGGAAATGATTCCTAAAGTGGAACTTCTATCAAACACCTTGCATACATCAATATTTCCCGACAAGCTGTAGCTTGATTAACTTTGTTAAATGTCCCAATAGCACCTGCAATTTTACTCAAACAAGTATCACTCCAGTATTTAAAGTCCAGGTTTAATTGAACCCAAATTGGGACAGCTTTCAAGTCATCCTTTGAACAATCAAAATCCTCAGACCAAGGTTTCATAATCAATGGCTTGCGATCAAAGAAGACTCGCTCACCCTTAAGCACAGCATCACGTTCAACAATGGAATGAAAACGAACAAGAAAAATACCCTTCTTAATAGTAGCAACCCGATCAACACCCCCATCCTTCCATATTCGACGAACAAATCCTTCAATAACTTGAACAGGAGGGTTAGTCCCAACCACAAAATAAACAAGAGAAGGCGCGCTGCCAGAAATCAATCTCAGGTTGGACATCTTCCAAGTCAATTTTGTTACAATTAGAGCGAGAAGACTCACCACCATACGAGGCCCTGTTACCGGAGCAACCACAAAAAACGGCGGACACATATCATCAGCCCATTGAAGTCGAGTGACAAGGTGTTTAGATTGAAGAGAAGATAACCAATCCGATAAATCATGGCGAAGAGCCTCCTTTTGCTGCAATACTTACATTGAGGAACGATGAGTAATGGGTTCCTCCGCCACAACATCCAATGCAATAGCTTGGGATTCCTGAATAATAGTCTTTCCAGTCTTATTAGATTGAGATCTCATAGAATTACCCTGACCTAGCTTTCGATTTTTAGCTTTTCTGGTCATGGCACCACCGTGGTGAAAAAGAAGCTAAAAAGGAAAGCTAGAGAGAGAAATGCTCATTTTCGTTTTTGTGCTACAACTGATGAACAATGAGATGAAATATTACTGGTTTCGGATATAGCCACCAAGATGAGGAAACATTTTCCATGTATCACTCCTTAAAGAATACACATAACTAGTATTTAGGCAAGACTATGCTCCGCTTATTTTTTTTACATAGTTATATATAGATTAATATAAAATAAAAATAATATGTATTTTAATTTTTTAAATGAACTACAAATCATATATACGTACTATACTAAATAAGAATATACTCGCACAACAACTCGCCACTTGTTGTGATCTCATAAATAAGTTGGATTTCTTTCACTTCTTCCATGTAACCAAACATGAAAAGATAAGCTTATGTTCTTTTCCTTTCCTTTCCCTTCCTTTCTCTTCTTTTCCTCTCTATTTTCTTCCTTTACTAATATTCAACCAAATACACTGTTAGTAACCCAACTTGCAGGTAACGTGTTTGACAATCTTTTTAGATTTTTGACCCATTTAAAATAGTCTTTTACAACCTTCTGAACCCAGTTAATTTTCACCCTGATTCATTTCAATTTGGTGGGTTAAGATTACTTATAATATTTTTTTATTTGTCGATGATTTCTATCACGTTAGATTATTAAACTTTTACTGCTGTATTAAATTTTTAAATTGTCATTTTGATGATTTATTTGTTGAAAATGTTTAAAAAAGACACTATTTATCAATTATTGTTATTTGAGTTACAAATTTAGACAATTTTTCAAAAAAATGAGGTTAGAAATATTGCTTTTGGATCAAAGGAAAATATCACGATCATAAATATCTAAACCCGTTGGTTTAACCCAAAAAACCGAAATCACTACCAAGCATACAACCCGACCCGACTTGTGTATAGTATCTCTATAATATGATATCATTCTATATACTGTAGAAATGTATGTTTTTATATGAGTGAAGTTAAATTAGTAATGATCGGACACTTTTTTTCACACCAAGATTATGCAAAAATTATTATTCAGACATGTTACAGTATACTATTTTACAATTAATTATAATTTTAAATAATCTACATTTAATTAAATTTATGAAAAAAATTACCAATTAAAATCGTGTCATCCATCCGAATTTTGTCAAACGACGTAAATTTAACATCATGTAGTGGGAATTGTGCATCCTTACACCCCTTGACCGCAATTTTGAAAAAAAATCTAATCTTGTAAGAATAACGCCTATTTTTAATTAAATTGCTACAATGTTTCTATGGAGTCGATCTATAATCTTGTTTTGGTTTCTTGTATTTAGGGACTCACCAAACTCTTATAATTTTTAATTTTTTTTCCAGTCCTCATTAAGAGGAGAAATATCATTACTCATAGCGAATTGGAACATAAATTAATCGTAGCGCGCGGTTAGTGGTACTAATTATTTTATGTGATATTGTAAACCTTTATCGTGAATGTTTATATTGTTTTTAAGTTAATATCGCAATCGGTCAAAAATATATTCTTTTTCAGATGCAATCAGTAATTGATTAAAAGTCATAGCATATTTAAAATATTTTGCAAGGTCATAGTACAAAATATATTTAATTCCAAAAATATAGCATAGCGACAATGCACAGAAAAGCAGTGAACGACAAAACGACACGTGTCAGACATAGAGAGAGAAAGCCGATTGCGCTTTAGTATAGTTATTGATAGTAATAGTGGAGGGATGCCAGGTCTATCTCGCAAATAGGTTTAAGAGTGCTATTCAATGACATTTTTGTAATAATCTCAACAAAGATTTGTTGAGATTATTACAAATATGCCATTGAATTTGTTGATATTATTACAAAAATGTATTGAATAGCCCTCTTAAACCTATTCGCAGGATAGACTAGGAATTACCCGTAATAGTGAGGTTTTTTATGGAAAAACTTGACAAGAATCTTGTAATCTGTTAATAGATGGTACGTAACCTAACCAAATTGTATGGGTTTGGAATTTTCGAGAATCAAGGTCAGCAATTTCACGGAATTGATTTGTAGAAGCAGAGGAGAAATTCGATTGGGATTTTGCAAATTCAATAGAAAAAATAGTAGAATGCCATAATTTGCAAACTAATTTAAATCGAATTAAGGGTTTTACCGGAAGCCTTGGCAGAATGTTGCTGAAGATCACATCGTCCGGTAGTAAATCATTTCCAACGGAATCACCATCATCACCAGTAGTCAAACTCGCCATTCTAGTACAATTATGTTATGATTTATAAAACTCTGAATGAATATCAATTCGATTATTGAGATTGTAGAGTAGACAGTAGATATATGAGGACAATGATAGAGTGACCCTAAGGGTTAGTAACCTTTTTATTCTTGAATTGTGATTGATTGAAAATACACTAAAACAATTTTTAATGACATCTTCTCTCTCCTATTAATTTCTTTTATATACGAAGTACGTAGTATTAAGTTATGGGAAAAGTTATATAAGCATTAAATATGAGAAAGAAGCTATGAATTTAAGATAAATTGTAACATTAATTGACATAATAAATGATGATTTAATTGATGTTTTTTTTATTTTTAAATTCTTATATGTATAACCCTAAGGACTACATATAGCATAATCCTTAATTTATTCAATATGTATTTTCAGGGTTACTGTTCTAAGTATCGAAAACATGAATCTAAAAAATAGGGGAATTAGGATCTTGATGTCTATTCTTGATCGTTCGCCGGAAAACACATCGAAAAACACGCCGGAGGAGTATGTCAGGTTCCCTGAGGAGAGAGAAAATGCAGTCAGAGGGCCCAGGGAATGTTCCCTGGGGACCACCTCCGATGCTTAAGTCAGCAAAGGAAGGAGAGAGAAAAGAGAGAGAAATTGAGAGTATGAGAGAGAAAGTACTTGTGTTGTTGTCAGAGTAAAAGTGTGAATGTGGTCCAATTGTGATGCTGAGCTCCTATTTATAGACAACAGGAGGGTAGCCTAGTAATTGTACTCAACTCAGAAATATCTAGAAGATCCTCTAACTGAATTCAGTTAGACAGCTTCTTGCAGAAGTTTCCCTCGTTTGACTGGTCAACGAGGTTGTTAATGGCATTTTCGTATTAATCGATAATGGGCTTAGCCCAACGTATGGTGGGCCGGAACAATTAGCCCCACGCTCAATTCTTTAGCGGGACTCCTATCGAGGCTTAAGTGTTGAGCAGAATTTGGCTGCTGGTCCCATTATACCTAAATGTTGCCTGACCCTTCCGAGGGTATTAATACGAAATCCTGCGCTTAGGATTTTAGCAACTACCATTGGATGGATCAGGTAAATATATAATCTCAAATTAAACCAGATAGAGCCTTATTGGCATTTACAGCCCTAGGCGGTTAAAACTTATTCCCTTAGGATTGCCCTAGATGGGCGATCCAAGGAAAACAAAATTTAACCCCTAGACGTTAATAAGCCTGGGCGATTCTAGGTCCGTAAAATTGGATTGCCATTATACGGCGATCCGAGAATGTTAAGGTCCTACCCCTAGGCGTTTAAAGCTCAGGGCGATAAAAAAATAACAATCACGGATTGCCTTAAGTCGGCGATCCGAGAATTGTATAATTCTGTACCCTGGGTGTTTAATGCTTAGGCGACCAGAAGATGACAATCTCGGATTGCCTTAACCTGGCGATCCGAGAATTGTAAAATTCAGTACCCTGGGTGTTTAATGCTCAAGGCGATTAGAAGATACTTAATCTCGAATTGCCTTAACCTGGCGATCCGAGAATTGTATAACTCAATACCTTGGGCGTTTAATGCTCAGGGCGACCAGAAGATAACAATCTCGGATTGCCTTAACCTGGCGATCCGAGAATTGTAAAATTCAGTACCCTGGGCGTTTAATGCTCAGGGCGATCAAAAGGTAATAATCTCGGATTGCCTTAACCTGGTGATCCGAGAATTGTATAACTCAGTACCCTAGGCGTTTAACGCTCAGGGCGATCAGACGATAGCAAACTCGGATTGCCTTAACCTGGCGATCCGAGAATTGCGTAGACTTTTACCACGGGCGATTATATGTTATTAACCTTAGATTGCCTTCACTTGGCGATCCGAAAATTACAAAACCATTATCCCCTAGGTATTTAAAATCCAGAGCGACTAAATGTGAATAATTTAAGAGCCCAAGTAGATTATCACCTAGGCGTTAGAAGCCCGAGGCGAATAATAATTAGCACTCTTGGGTCGTCCTAATCGGGCGATCCGAGAATTGATTGATTAGAGATTTAAGTATACTTGTTTACTTAGCCCCAATCCAGGAACACCTATAGCTAGGCATTAATGATTCCTTGGTCAGTATGGTGTCGAAAGAAAACATTCTTTCACACATGATAAGTCCCATAGATCCATGGGCGATGGAAATCTCAAGGTGATTACACACTTGAGGCGGATAGACAGTGGATCACAGACCCTTGCTCGTCTCGCCTAAGCCTCGGGAAAGCCCCTTGACCTAGGAAATACGCAATTCACGGAATTACAGAACTGCTACTTCTCTTTTTCTCGGAACGCCGAGTGGGTTGTATACCTCGTATTTGAAGTAGAAGTACTGTATAGAAATACCGTATTTAATATGGCAAAAATCCTTATCTCGTATTAGGCTTTTCAGGAGAATACTCCTTAATGGGCCTAAAATACGGAAAAAGTAAAAAGCCCAAGTATGTAGGCTATATATCTGAGGTTTGTGACCCTCTCTCCTCATCATTTGCAATTGCTTACTTCTGAATTTTAGAGAGAGAAACTCCCAAATTCTCCATTTTCTCCAAAAACTTCAAATCTTCAAACTTTGAGTTCTTGATTCCCATCTTCTTARWAGAAAATTTCCTAAGTGTCAACTAAAGGRGATCACTGGGGTAGGCGATCTGCAGCAAGTCTCRAYCATTTYCTAAACCGGGCGATCCGTGAATCAGCATTTTTCATSAGAAGGTACGACTTTTCTGCCCCCTTATAATGGATCGTTTAACTTTTAGAACCATCCGATACGAATTAGAAGATGATACCTTCCACAATAAGAAGTGGGTGGCTAAGTGTAGTTCTAGTTACAAAGACCCATCTGTTAGAATTGTAGATAATCCGGTAAATGTAGATAAGACCCCCATCGCCGTTCTTGCAGTTAGCCCCGAATCTAGTTCCCACAATACCAGTGATAGTTTATCTGCGGGGTTTGAGGAAGAGTTTAGACACATAGAACCTGTAGGCGGCGTCGTAACCTATGTCGGTAAATCGGAAGACGAAAATACATATGCTGACTTCTACAATCATTTCTTAAAATCAGGGATGGTGCAAGTAACCGTTCATGACCCGGAGACCGACTGAGAGTTCCCTTGAGATGAGGCATCCACTTCTAAAGCCTGTGGGGCTAAAGGTTTTAATCTCGTTCGCCATTTTAGAAATTGGTTAGGTCAAGAGAAGTATAGGCGAGAGATAGCCTTCCGTTACCACCTACCCAACGATTATCCAATTGTAATTCCCGGTACCAAAAGGGCGGTAACAAACCCATCCCCTAGTTGTATAGCTGTGTACTTACTCCAACTAGAACTAGGAATTAGATTTCCATTGCATCCTTTTATTGTAGAGTTACTTAATGCATATAGATTAACCTTGGCGATGATAATGCCAAATAATATATCCCAAATTCTTTCATTTATTTCCCTCTGCCGGATGCTCGAAGTTACGCCTTCACTTGTCCTTTGGCGTAACATGTTCTATCTAGTTGAGTCCAAAAAGGATTACGGAGAAGGTTGGTTTGGATTCAGGACTAGAAGGTATCATAAAATCCTTCAGAAAACTATCTCCAACCACAAAGTGTTCCGGGGTAAATTTCTTTTTATCTACCACGGCGATGGCTGGAATATTCCCTGGAAGCCGAGTAGACAACCTCCCAACTTTCTCTTAAACAACGATGTCCCTCAAATGTCCACCCAAGAGGCTGTGATGGCCGTGTATTGCAAAACACAAAACATCCTTGACGCCATGGGTGATGAGTGTTGGTTCCCAAGTCGTTGGGTGCCGCAAGTAAAAACTCTCTCTGGGGAGTTTTTCTTGTCATATGTCGGCCTCAGCAGGGCGTATACAAGGGGTATGAGTCTTTCTTTATTTGTTGTTCGCCTTTGGCTTTCTTAATTTGTGCTCTTATCTTGTCTCAATTTGCAGAGTTAGCCATTTCCAGATTCACACAAGAAATAACTGAACTCACCAGCAACATAGACGTCGTTCGCCTGATGCTGAACGAAGTTCTTGAGGAGGGAATTGTCCAAGTTCCCTCACCGCCCCTAGTAAGACTTGTGTTCATTTTGTTTCTTCACTTTTCCTTGTATTTCTCTTGCTTACTCCTTGTTGTTTGCAGAAGAAAAATTCCAAAAAAGACCGCCTTGTAGAGAGCATGGCGGAGAATGAAGAAGAGGTGGTCGAGGCCGACCACCTTAATGATGCTTTTGGTGATGATGATCCCACCACCCAACCTTTCGCCGGTTACAACCCCATCAAACCCTTGGGGGTTGAAGCTGGCGTGCCGATGAAGAGCGCCTCTTCCATGAAACTAAGGATAAGGTGCAGAACCAGGACATTGGTGATAATGACATCGTCAATGACGAGGAGGAGGAGGAGGAAGAGGCGGACAATTACATCGGGCTTCCCTTTACTGACCTCCCAATGGAGGTCAAGATGACCAGGACCCACCAAGCGGTCAACCATATGCATTCACTAGAAGCGGATGCAAAGGTCATCAAGAAGGAGAAGGAGAACTTCTTCATTCCTCTAAGGGAAACCTTCTTTGACGTAAGTAATGCTTTATGTACTAGCTTTTCCTTTCATTCTATTTGAATTCTCCTATGATTAACACTTAGTTTATTTTTCAACTCTCTGCAAGAATCCATGGTTTGGCCGAGGTTTATGGCCAAGCCTTGGCGAATGAGGGTACGCTCTCCCAAGAGCTCGAGGCGAGCAAAGGGAAAGTGAAAGAATTGGAGGACGAGATAGACGCCCTCAAAACCTCCCATGCCACCGCCCTGAAGCAGACCAACACTAAAGCCACTCAGGCTGAGGAGGCTAAGGGATCTGCAGAGATGGCGAAGAAGAAAGCGGAGGAGGACCTGCTCTCGGCTCGCCAAGAGTTGGAAAATTTCAAGAAGGCTCCTCCTGCTGAGCCCCTAAACCCAAACACCATCATCCAGTAATGGCGTGATGGACTTGCTAGGAAAAAATGGAGGGATGAGGCTGCCTTAAACGCCTCCAGCAAGGTCTCCGACCTGATGCAGATGAAGATGTTAGCTGTTGAGGAGAAGGTCATGCCCGGGAGAAGGGAAGAAATCCTCCAGGCGTTCCAGGACTTAATTGCTGCAGAGAGGGTTAAGGCTAAAGAGAAAGCCGAGAAGCAGGCCCAGCTGAGCAAGGAACGCACGGAGGCCGCCCGTAAAGCCAAGGCAGCTGAAGTGCAGAAGGCGCAAGGTGAGGCAACACGGAGGGCGAATGTCGAGGCCTCCCAGATAGCAGATGATGAGCTAAAGTCTTCTTCTGGCGGTTCGAAGGGTGCTGCTTCTTCTGGTGGGAAGGTGTTTTCTTCCGCCATAGGCTTGAAGATCAACCTAAAACGATCTTCCTCTGACTCAGTGCCTTCGAGCATTGGCGATCCAGCGAAGAAAAAGGCAAAAATTGGCACCAAGCCCACTGGTCCGTAACTTCCTTCTAGGTCCAAGACAAAGAAGCAGGCCAATCTTCCTCCTTTAACGCCACCTAAGCCTTCTGGGGCGAAGCCAGCCAACCCTCCTCCTTCAACGCCCAAGTGACTCCATTTAGCTCCTTTTTTTTGGATTTGAATTTTTATTTGTAATATCTGAACCTTTGGCCTTAGTGCCATTTTATGTATTTAACAATATGCAGATTTMAATTCTGCTTTTAATATTATTGGCTGTTTATCCATTCCAAAGTCTTTATTTTATATTTGCTTTGAAATTTCTGCCAAGTATGTGACTCACTTAAAATTATAACCCTAGTCATAAGATTATAATTTCAACCAAGGCGATTAAGAACGAAAAAACCGAGCATAAGTAAAACTCGTTAAAATGATGATTTTAACCAAGTGTTCACATTTCTGTGCATAAGCGATTTGAAAAAGCACATAAACAAGGCTCAACCAAGGCGTTTAGGAAACATAATCCTGTATATCCTAAAATGGGCGATCCGTTAATTAGCAAAAAGGGGCAAAAATTGCCATGCAGGCTTGCCCTAGGCGCCTTGAACATAAAATTTTGTATGCCCCTGAGAGGGCGATCCGTGAAAGAGGAAAAAACTCTATTCAAGGAAATCAAATAAAATTCTGCCTTAAGAGCCAAGATAAAAATGCCCTATATTGGGCGATCCTTGGGAAAGCTAAATTTGCACCAAACAAATATTTAGGAAGTCTGCCAGGGGGAGGTAGTATCTTGTCAACAAGCCTATACCAGAAATGCCCCTAATAGCTTTTATTATTATAAACTTTTGATTACATCATTGTTATTTATATACATGACCAAACACTTGTACATAACTATAGTATGCCCCGACAATGATGTAATCAAATGTAAAAACGTCGCAGATTATCTGCATTTCATGGGCGAGGCAAAGGATTGCCATTAGAGTCTTCAAGCCTGAACGTTCATGGGCGAATGACCTCAGTAATCTTATATGGCCCTTCCCAATTAGGGGTAAGCTTCCCCATCCGTAAATCTTTGCCAGTACTTTCAACTTTTCGTAACACCCAATCGCCTTGACAGAACAGGCGGGGTGTCACACGATTATTGAAATATCTGGTAATCTTCTGTTTGTAACAGATAGACTGGAGAAGGGCGTCTCCGCGCATCTCAGGGAGCAAATCCAAATCAACTCTCTTGGATTCTTTATTAGCCCCGTGATCATAATAGGTGATTCTGGGCGACGAACCACCCACCTCTATTGGCAATACAACTTCACTCTCATACACTAAGGAAAATGGCGTATGGCCGGTTAATTCCTTCGTTGTTGTCCTGGAGGACAAGAAAACTCCTGGGAGCTCGTCCAGCTAGGATCCTTTAGCCCCTTTGAGCTTTGTTTTTAGGCCTCGTAAGATCACCTTATTGGCGGCTTCAGCTTGACCATTGGTTTGTGGTCGGTAAACGGCTGTGAATTTAGCCCTTATACCAAACTGCTTGTAGTATCGCCGAGTTGATTCACTTTCGAACTGTCTGCCTTTGTCGGCGATTAACGCCCTTGGTATTCCAAAACGTGTAATGATATTTCGCCAGATGAATTGCTGAATTTGTTTTTCGGAAATGGTAGCCAACGATTCTGCCTCAATCCATTTAGTAAAATAATCGATGGCGACTATCAGGAATTTCCTTTGCCCGGAAGATGGTGGGAAAGGTCCCAGCAAGTCCATTCCCCATTGGTCAAATGGAAGGGTGGGAAGAATCGCGGACAGGTTTGTGGCGGGGAGACGAGGAATGTCCGAATTAAGCTGACATTTCTCACATTTCTTAACAAGTTTTTGGGCATCATTCTTTAATGTTGGCCAGTAGAAGCCGTCCCATAAATCTTTCCCCGCCAATGTCCGGAAACCTTGGTAGCTACTACAAGCTCCTTCATGGATTTCTTGTAAAATATAATCCCCTTCATCTGGTATTACACACCTCAGCAACGGATGGGTAAAGGACTTCTTATAAAGCTTTCCATCATGCCAAAGGAACCAGCTTGATTGTTTCCTAACTCTGTCCGCCTGTTTGTCATCTTGCGGTAATTCGCCATCCTTCAGGTACTGAATTATCTGGTCCATCCAAGTATCGCCCCGGTCTAGCACCGTCGTGGTGTCATTTATACTTGGTTCCTGCAAGACCTCCCAAGTAATGATACAAGGACTGGCATTTTCAACAGAACTAGCTAGCCGAGACAAAGCATCTGCTTGTTGATTCTCGGACCTAGGGTTATGCTGGATATTGAAATCATCTAACTTCTCTTTGAGGACTGCCACCTTCCCCAGGTACATCTTCATGGCGTCCTCCTTTGCATCAAATTCCCCTGTGACTTGACTAACCACCAGCTAAGAATCTGATTTGACCAACACCTTTTTAGCCCCAACAGCTAAGCACATTTGTAGCCCCAATATAACCGCCTCGTACTCCGACTCGTTGTTGGATACAGCAAACCCAAACCGTACTGCATACTCAAGACGTTCGCCTAGATCAGTCTTGATCAAGATTCCTGCCCCACTCGCCTCTTTAGTTGATGATCCATCAACAAATAATTCCCAAGGATTCTCAGCTGTCTAACGGGGGCGATTAGTGCATTCAGTAATGAAATCGGCCAATGCCTGAGCCTTAATCACCCTTCTGGGTTCATACTGCAAGCCATAGTCGGCCAATTCATCGGCCCATTCGGTCATTCTATTTGAATGGTTTCGCCCTTCGTCAACCTTCCGTATGGGCTGTCCTGTGAGAACGGTGATTGGATTGGCGTGGAAATAGGGCTTCAATTTTCTGCTTGCTATCACCAAAGCGTACACTATCTTCTCGATCATTGAGTATCTGGATTCAGCCCCTCTAAAAGCATGGCTGACAAAATTCACAAGGTGTTGGGCTTTGTCCTTCTTGGCGACCAATACGGCGCTTATAGCATAATTTGAGACACCCAAATAAACGTACAAGGGTTCTTTCAGCATCGGCGACACCAACTTTGGTATCCCCGAAAGATGTTTCTTCATTTCCTGAAACGCAACTTCTGCTTCTTCATCCCATTTGAATGTCGGTCTTTTCAAAGTCTTAAAAAACTCCAAGCTCTTATCAGCCGACTTGGACAGGAAACGCCCCAAGGCAGCCATGTATCCCGTTAACCGCTGGACTTCTTTTACACTCCTTGGGGACTGCCTATCTAACACAGCCTGAATTTCATCTGGATTTGCCTCTATCCCGCGTTCATCCACCAAGAATCCCAAACACTTGCCGCCATGGACACCGAAGACGCACTTCTTCGGGTTGAGACGCATGTTGAACTTTCTCAAAGAATTAAATGTTTCTCTGAGATCAGCAATATGGTCAGTTACAATCTTACTTTTCACAATCATATCATCAACGTAAACCTCGATATTCCGGCCAATCTAACCGTCAAATATCTGATTTACCAACCTCTGATAAGTAGCCCCGACGTTTTTAAGGCCGAAGGGCATCACTTTATAACAGTAAACTCCCTGATTGGTAATAAAGGCAGTGTGTGCCTGGTCCTCTTCCACCATTGGGATCTGGTGATACCCAGCATTGGTGTCCATAAAACTAAAGAGGGCATGCCCTGTAGTAGAATCAACAAGCTTGTCAGTTTTTGGAAGAGGATAGTCATCCTTCGGATAGGCCTTGTTGAGGTCAGTGAAATCGACACACATTCGCCACGTACCGTTGGGTTTCTTGACCAAGACAATGTTGGCCAACCAATAGGTATACTGGCATTCACGGATGAAGCTAGCCTCCATCAGCTTCTTGACTTCGGCAGCCGCTGGAAAGCATCTTTAACGCCCTTGGTGACGCAACTTTTACTTCACGAGCTTGTAACCATCATTGATGTTGAGTTTATGTTGCATCACGTCAGGCGAGATCCCAGGCATTTCATTCACAGTGAAAGCAAAGACATCTCGGTGTTCTTTGAGAACACTGACTATCTCTTCCTTGAGCTCTTTGTCCAAATTTTCCCCTACTCTGACAGTGTGAGAAGGGTCATCGTCAATCGCCACTTCTTCGTGGGAATCTATCGGCCTTGGACGCCCATACCTCTTTGGATTATCAGCCAAATACACACCCATCGGGGTCGCCAAGTTTGGTTTAGACTCTTTCCTCTTTTTACTACTGGAAGGGCTTTCCTCGGTCGTTGTTGCCTCTCGGAGACTGTTAACATAGCACTCTCGGGCTGACCTCTGATCACCATACAACTTCCCAACCTTGCCATTGTCTGTCTCAAATTCCAACAAGAGTTGGTAAGTTGAAATTGCCGCTTTGACTTGGTTGAGCAATGGACGCCCAATGATGACATTATATGGCAAAGGTAAATCCACAACAATGAATTTGACCATCAAATTTTTGCCATGTCCCTTTTCGCCCAGTCGAACTGGTAGACGAATTGAACCTCTTGAAAAAATGCTCTGACCGCTGAATCCCATTAATGGTTGCGCCAACGGCTCACGCTTTTCATTCCCGCATTTGAGTTGCTTCAGGCATTCATACGTTATGATGTCTGATGAACTGCCTGAGTCAACCAATACTCGTCGTACTTTAGCATTGGCAACTTTGATTTCCACCACCAAAGGGTCGTGATGTGGCAAACTCAGTGGATTGGAGGACTTGTTATCGAAAACCATGGTAGGACATGGTGGTGGGGCGCTCCTAGCAACATCCAGCACCTGATGCTTGAGCTCATACAAATGTTGTTTTCTTCCCCTATTGCTTGGACCGCCAGAGGCCAGTCCTCCACTGATTACGCTGACCATGACATCAATATCGTTGCTACCTGTTGGGCGTTGCTTCTTATTATTGTCCTTGTTCAAGTACTTCGTCAACTTTCCTTCGTCTGCTAACTTATCAAGAGCTCTTTTTAACTCGTTACAGTTCTGAGTGGTATGCACACAATCTCGGTGATACTCACACCATAGGTTCATGTTTCTTTTGTTTAGAGGAGCCTGGACTGGGCGGGGCTTAGGAAGGAGGTTGATCTCCTTAATGTCAAGGTAAATCTCCCGTCGATTTACATTATATCTTAGATCAACGCCATCATCTCGTTCTTTTCTCTTCTTCTATCGCCATTGGAACGATTATCCCTTCGATCGCCATTCCTTTGATCGCCTCCATGCTTCCGTTCTCCATTGTCGGCTTTCTTCTTTGCTGGAGGCAGATCACTGTTATTCGCCTCTGAGGCTCTTATATAACGTTGTGCCATCTCCATGGCAACTGAATACTTGCGCACATCTTGGATCATCAAATCTTGCTTGAAACGCCCTGGACGCAACCCCGTCAGTAGCGACGCGAATGCGACAGGGTCCTCCAGGTTGGAAATCTTTAAAGACTCCGTGTTGAATCATTTTATGTAGTTCTTCAAACTTTCGCCAGGCTCCTGCTTACAGCTCATGAGAGCCACAGTGGTGACTTCATGGCGTTTCCCTGCTATAAACTGCTGGCGAAACAAAGCTTCTAAGACAGTGAAGTTGGTGATAGAACCGGAAGGCAGTTCGCTAAACCATGTGTGCGTGATTCCCTTAAGAGTAGTGGGAAAGAACTTACACCAAGACGCCTCACACTCAGTTTGAACGCCCATCTGCGCCTTATAGGTTGTCGTATGATCGTCTGGATCTGTGGTTCCGTCAAACGGATCCAAAGTTGGAATCTTAACCTTTCTCGTGTCAATTGTCTCAAGAATTTCCCTGATGAGAGGGGTACGGGAAGTGAGAATTCCTCTAGGAACACTCTCCGCTACAGTCGCTGAAGTCACTTCCTCTGAGCTAGCTCTCTCTGAACGCTGATGTCTCCTGGATCGCCGTACAGTGGTCCTCCGAGTTGGCGAACGTCGTGTTGAGTGTCGTCTAGTCGGCGATCTCTGTGTTGGTGAACGTCGAGTTGACAAATGCCCAATAGGGGAACGTGATCTCCTCGGCGAATGGACGCGACTGCTTTCACCTAGCTCGCGTCTGCGACTGTTTATGATCTCCCTGGCATCATGGATGACTGGTGTAGGCGCCTGGCTCCTGGACGCCGCAGTGTGCCTTGCACTCTACACAAGTGAAGCTGGTCGTGGAATTGTGACTCGCGATCGTACTCGACTATTCGCCCTGAGGCTTGCAGGAGGCGATTCGTGAGAGTGTCGTGTTGATCCATTGGATCGGCTAGCGAAGTTGTAAGGACCCAAGCGGCTCCTCACAACTTGTCCCTCACGAACGGGCTATCCTGAATGCTCAGGCTGAGGAGCTTCTGCACGGACAGGTTGCGGTGCTGGCACTATTTCTGGTTCTGCACGGGGTACTCCAGGAATTGCACGCTCCAAATCAGCAAAGTGTGCATCTAAACCTCGGATCAAGGCATTGAACTGGTGGTCAAATTTTGCTGCCAAATCAGTCAGATCTCTTCTGATAACTCCTTCTTGAGCTGGAATAACTTCTTGAGGTTGAGATTGAACATCTCCTTGATCTCTTCTGTTCTTGATTGTTCGCTGGAAAACACGTCGAAAAACACACCGGAGGAGTACGTCAGGTTCCCTGAGGAGAGAGAAAATGCAGTCAGAGTGCCCAGGGGGTGTTCCCTGGGGACAACATCTCATGCTTAAGTCAGAAAAGGAAGGAGAGAGAAAAGAGAGAGAATTTGAGAGTATGAGAGAGAAAGTACTTGTGTTGTTGTCAGAGTAAAAGTGTGAATGTGGTCCAATTGTGATGTTGAGCCCCTATTTATAGACAACAGGAGGGTAGCCTAGTAATTGTACTTAACTCATAAATATCTAGAAGATCRTCTAACTGAATTCAGTTAGACAGCTTCTTGCAGAAGTTTCCCTCGTTTGACTGGTCAACGAGGTCATTAATGGCATTTTCGTAATAACCGATAGTGGGCCTGGCCCAACGTATGGTGGGCCGGTACAGTTACCAATCTTCAAGGTCATCCAATCATTTTCCGTAGATATATAACGAAATTGAATGTGATTTGTGATAATATGATTCTAATGACATGAGATGACTTGGGAAATTGAGGGGTTTTGATAAGGTTGTGCAGTAGGAAATGTTGAAAATTTAAAATTTTCAAGTTTTGGTTTTCGCGAGAATTGTTGGATTTGGACCGTTGAATATTGTATGATAGATTTTGGCCCTTGATGGTTTTAATCTAATGGCTATGATGGGTACAAGCGGATAGTAAAATGACTAAAAGTAATGTGCTTCAACTTCTTAGGTGGACTAGTCAAGTACAGTAACTGATATCCACGTAGTATTCATTGTTATTCGTGCATTATTTTTATTTGAGTATTAATCCGGATTAATACTACTTATTGTGTGGATAACAAAAATAGTTGTGCAGATATCAGCTCCCGTCAAATACTTGTTCAATCCTCAACTAGATAACTACTAGCCATTGATAAAAAAATAAAAAAATACTTCCTCCGTTTCATTTTACTAGCACCTTTTGCCATTTAGGGAAATATCATATTACTAACAACTTTTATTTACTTTCCATCTCTAGTAAACTTTTTAGTGTGAAATGACGAACTTACCTTTACTAAAAAAAACTTTAAACATGATTGTATATCTTTTCTCTCTCTTAATTAGTAATGACAATATTGCCTTTTGCACTCCATATACACAATTTGCAAATTTCGCCTAGGAGTCCGAACCCACTTGAAATTTGCTAGATAGTAAATTGAAACGGAGGAAGTAAAAATTCTTCGTAGTATATCCTTAGAGTATTGCGTAATAACTAGACGTGTTAAACAGGTTGAGTTGTACTAAGTTGGTATTATTTTTGAGTTATTTATTGCGGATCAGGTTGGTGTTTTAGATATTTTGTTCACTACCCAGAATCTTCGAGTTTTTCGTGAACCCATCAGGTTTAGAAATTTATAACCACAATGCTTTTTTGTTTTCTAATTTCTAAATATAATTTTTATAACTTCTTTTGWTAAAAAATGTCTAAATTTGTATCTAAATAATAAATAATTGGAAAAATTAACAGAAATAATCCGACCTTTTGGTGGTCTTCCAAAAATAAACCGACCATCCGATTATTTCAAAATAATCCGACCTTTGCACCATGTATTCCAAAAATGAACCCGGTGACTTGTGACCTA
>SNQN01003773.1:33923-57758 GCA_008642245.1 Bassia scoparia | reverse complement strand
TAGGTTCAAATCGAACCATTTTTCATTAATGTGAATAGTTCTTTGCATGTCAATAAACCTTGCCTACCCACCATTGTATGCTGGTTCAATGTACTACAACACCCATTTCATCCTCTAAATTTTGTTCACCTTTGATATTYTTGGGTGTTTGGGGCTTATATGTGCTATGAGTATTACAACCTTCATTAACCTGTGAATGTATATGTGTGAGACCTTGAGTGTACCCCCATAGCATCTTGTTGTTCCCCGTAGATGTAGTMGGAGTGATCCCAGCCACTCATCAATTTTAGAGCAGGCCTTGTATCTTCCAAATCGACCRTTCTTCCTATATCTAACATCTAGGACCTCACCTCTTGCAATTGCCATCCRAGCAGCACTCTAGAGTCTGCACATAGTTCATTTAGTCACTCCAAATTCAGTTGCTACTTTTGTTTGTARACCCCATGGCAGCACCCCTCATTTTTGCATATTCATAAGCCTAAATACAATGCTTTACTTCTCTGTCTACTTTTGATAAGTCATGTCATTTACCTGATGTTGTGTTCCTTTCATTTTCCCGCGATTTAGGTGACAACAACCTTTGCTCAAGCAATAGTTGATCCACTGAGCAAAATCCATCTTGATCGTCCATTTTTTAAGTTATTTAGGAAGATCGAGTGATTGTGGTGACACTATGTGGTTTTAAAGAAGATTAACTTTTTTGGGAGGGGGGAGGGGGGGTGGACGTGGGTTGGATTGAGAAGAAGACTYTTATTAAAAGGGGAGTAATTAAATCTAGGTGTAGATGTTATTAGTGACCTTTAATGTTAAGAAATTGGCAATTGCTTTTGGAAATTTTTTAGGTTGTAATCTCTCCTATTGTGGATGAAAACTTGAAATGGTGAAATGAATATGAGTAATGTAGATTTATGTAGTGTCATGCTTTGCCAAATTTGAATAAGTACTGAAAAAGTTGGTGGCAAATCCAAAAATCAAAATTCCCATTAAACCAAAATCTCTTTCCCCTTACATTTTAGCACCCACGTGATATCCAAAATAACATGAATCAGTTATATTTGTCTTATTCAATGTAATGCTTTTCCTTTTTTTTTTGGATCACATTACTAATTTGTCATTACCTTATTTTGGAATCTTAAGGATACTAATACAAATGTTGAAAGTTTTTCATTAAGGAGAGAGTATTTAACTTAGTTTAATACCCCCTCCATTCCACTAAATTCCTACCACTAAAATTTCGTATTGGAAGAAATGGGACATTACAACATTTTACGATTTTCTCTCTCTACTCTTCCTCAGCCATGGCGAAGAAGAAAGGGTAGAAATTCGATGCTAGAGAGCTTGAAATCAGAGATGGAAATGATATTCGTACTCGTAATCACTCGCAGATTCCTTMGATCTCAAAATCGAAACTGAAATTGAATGTTGATTTATAGGGTATTCCGAAATTGCGCTTTGATGATGACGACATTGATTGTTGTCTTCTCMCTCCTAAAGCTTCGGTTGATGAATTGATTTWAGGCTCAAGGAAGAAGGCTCGGTTATCAGAATGGTTGTCGATAATGAAGGACCCTTACTCCGTAGTTCCAATGCAACAAAATAMAGCTTRGATGATGGATGAAAGGACTGTGGTTGCGGAGAGGAGATCGATGGATGCTCCGAATTCTCATCTAATTCAGGCGAAGATGCATGTAATGGATATGGGCGCTTCTCAAGTGGCTAATGTGGATYCAGGTAACTGTTCTAAGCTTTTAAAATTGGCTGATGCTGATGTTATTGATGAAATTGAATTTTGGAAATTGGGAGTTATTGCTTGTGTAATTGGTGCCAATCCCCATATCAATGCTTTTCGAGGGTTTTGCCAACGAATTTGGGGTAAGGAGAATATAGACAAAGTAATTCCTATCAAAACGAGCCAATTTCTCATTAGGTTCCTGAATCACGAGTCTAAGGATAAGACYCTGAATTCAAATTACATTTTGTTTGATAAGAAGCTTMTTATCCTAAAGCAATGGGAAGATGGGGTTGCATTTAAGTATTCTGACTTTTGTAAAATCCCAGTTTGAGTGAAAATACRAGATCTTCCTTTACGTTATTGGGGAAAGGGATGTATTGAGAAGATTTTGAGCTTGATTGGTACTCTATTAAACCTGATAATGCCACTGCCCTAAGAAAGCGCATTGCTTATGCTCGGTATTTGGTTGAAATGGATGTTGATGGTGAATTCCCTAAGAGCGTTACTTTTACTAGTGACAAGGGCATTGAATTTGAGCAGCTACGTTTACTTTCCTATGAGTGGAGAGAACCTATTCCTGTAAGGTGTGTAATGGTTGGGCCATCATAGATAGACAACGTAATCAAAAGAACAAGTGATGGGAGGACCCACAAGTCCAATCTCAAGCAGGACACTATATGCTGCGTTAGCGAAAGGGGGTATACAACAAGAGTTGGTACGTGGTTTCGTTCCAATGGAGCAACCTGTGTGATTGCAGAAGAACCTGCATTGGTCCAGCTATGCAGCGCTAGTTGGAGAAAGAACTAAGGGACCAACATATTCAGAATTACTGTTGCATGTTAAAGGAGGAATACAGGAAGGAGAATGGACTACAGTTATCTCCAAATCTAAGAGAAATGAAGGACTAAAGGTAAGGTGTGGTGATCACCAGAATTATCTTTTGAGAGACTTGAGCAAGGTAATCGCCTATGTGTCTGGGAGGTGTGTGCTGATATGTCTTGCCCAACAGAGGGGAGTTGAGGTTCATTCTCCAAATGGATAATCTACTTGTTGGAAAATGTAGGGGGCTCAAATAGCCCATAAGAAGCAAGTTGATGGTTAGGAAAGTACAATCATGTCTAATCATATTGGCTTTGTGGCTTGCTTGAGAGACAAAATTGGCAACAACAAGTCCTTTCTGGTGATTGCAGGCATGCTCTGATTCATAATTGGTTATATTCCTCGAATTTTTCTTTGATTAAGAGGTAGATTTTGGTGTGCTTGGATACCTCCTGAGTTTTTCTAGGTTAGTATTCCTTCATACTGACACCCCCATATATTATGCTATTTACGTGTTGTTTTGTAGTAGAAATTAGCCGCTTCTTTCTAAGTGGTCTATGCTATGTTTAATCATGCTTCTGAAAGATCCTCCTTGTGGAATAGCATGGAAGTGCCTTGCTCAACTAGTTTGTTAGGTTGCTGGGCTGTGAGGGGGATTTTAATTATCGCCTTGAATTTGATGATGGATGGAGTTGGTGTTCATAGTTCTATCATCATGAGATTTCCCCTTTAGGGATTGTTTTTAGTTATTGTGATCTTTCAAGATATCTCTAGGAAGGTTCTATTTATGACCATGGAATAATAAACAGGATGGTATAAAAGAAGGAAAAGAAATAAAAAATCCCACTTTGGTGGGTCTTTCATTATTAATCCCACCATAACTAATTCCTGTTGCGTTAATCCTCACATTTATTAACCTAATCTTTTCTTCTCTCAATGGGTTTTTACCCGGAACTTAAAAATCAGGTAAACGTCCTTCATGTCCTCCCTTTCTCTCCCCCGTGACACAACTCAATATACACCACCCCAACCAACCGGCTACAACCCCGAACCCGATGCACACGCACCCCCCAAACACCCCCGACTCACCGCATGCTGACCAATCCTCAAACCCGCCGCGAGCACTACCCACCCCAAACCGCGCTCCATTCCTGTCAGACCCAATTGGCTACCTCCTCCTTCTGCTCCCACAAACTGCCAATATGCTCAAAGTGAAGAAGCACTACTTTTCCTCCTTCTCGAATTGGATACAGCTACCCTCACCTATTTCCTCCTACTCTTTCACCTTCGACCTTTATTCTTTGTGTTGTCGAATAGATGGTTCAAGTTAATGACTGGTGGTTTTCGATTTAGGGTGTGTGGGTTTCGAAGTAGGATAGTGGTTTCAATTAGGGTGGTGGGTTCGATTTGAGCGGTTGGTTTCGAATAAGGTGGTGGTTCGAATAAGGTGGTGGTTCTAATAGGGTGGTGGGTTCGATTTAGGGCGTTGATTCGAATACGGTTGGGGGTCGAATAGGCCCTGGGTCATGGGTGGGCTAGGTTTAGCGTGATGTAGGGAGCAAAGCTTGGGTCGTGGGGTGGCATGGGTGTTACATGGGTGAGTGGGTGTTGTGGCGTGGCTACTTTGAGGCCTGGTGGCGTGGGTAACGTGGAGGGGATGGTGGTTGGCGGGTTGCGGTTTGGAGATTGACGGTTGAGGTGGGTGGTTACCTGTGGTGTGGGTCGTCAGCAGGGTGGCGCGGGGTGGGGTGTAGGGTTGGGTATGGTAGGGTGTATCGGGTTGGTTTTGAGGTGTGTGGTTGAGGTGTGTGGTTGGTTAGGGTTGGGTGGGTCATGGGGTGGGTTTACATATAAAATAGGTTACCAATTATTGTAGCAGGTCAAAAAACCCATTTAGAAGAAAATGAAGTATAAACGTAGGATTTTCGTATAATTAGTGGGTTGGTATTAATAATGGAAGACCCACCAAAGGTGGGATTTTTTATTTCCATTTTTCCATAAATAGAATTGTACTCTAGGCTAGATAGGGTGTGTTGCTTAATGAGGATGCTCTGTCATTTCTTCACTATTTTGCACATATTTCTACCTGAGCTTTGGTTGACCATTGCTCTGTTGGTGATTCAGTTGTATGGAGCTAGAGAAGAGTATAGAGCCATTACAGAGTGTATTCGGATTGCTTGGTCTCATAATTCTCATTTCTGACATTGTCGAGAAGGGGGTGTGACTCAACATGGTTGCAGGGGATGTTATGATGTACTGTAGTTTTCTAGGAAATTGAGAGAGGACTAGAAAGGTGCTGATTCCATCGAAGCTTGTCATCGGGCACTAGGTACTTCCTCTTTGGAGTATAATTTTCATAGAACTAAATCTCTTCTTTAGGAGATTCAAGAGCAGCTGCACCTTAATGTTTCTGAACAGAACCTTCTTACACGAGAAGCTGAGTTATTGAAAGAGTTCAACTCAAAAAAAAAACAATTTTTCTCATCTTCAACAAAGGGCTAAGATCAACTGGCTTAAAGTAGGAGATCAGAACTCTAGCCTTTTCCATCGAAGTATTAAGAAGCAATCATATAGAAAGAGAATTTGGGCAACTAAGGACTTGCATCAGAATTGGTGTACCAATCCAACTGCCATCAGCAATGCCTTCCTGGATTATTATGTTGAACTCTTGGGGACTGCAGATGGTAGTAGAATTCCTGTTAATACAAAAATAATTCAACAAGGGCATGTTCTCACTGAAGCTCAGATGGACTTGTCGTTGCAGACTCCAGAGACTAAAGAGGAAATTAGGAAAGTCTTATTCTCTATTCTTGTCATAAAGGCCCCTGGACCTGATGGGTATAATAGTACTTTCTTTAAGAAAGCATGGTCTATCATTGGTGATGACATTTCTTGAGCTATTATGCAGTTTTTTGATAATGGTAAGCTCTTAAGACAGGTTAACTACACTACTTTTACACTGATTCCAAAATCGGATTCTCCTGAGTCTATGTTGGACTTCAGACCAATTGCCTGTTGTAATGTAATTTACAAATGCATTACAAAGCTTCTCTCTAATAGGCTCAAGTTGGTGTTACCTAGCTTAGTGTTTTATAATCAGACGGGCTTTGTGGAAGGAAGACAGATTATCCACAACATTTCTATTATTCAAGATATTGTTGCAAGATATGGAAGAAAGAGTAGTCCTAGCAACTGTTTAATGAAGATAGATATCAAAAAGGCTTATGACTCTGTTCATTGGGAATTTTTAGAGTAAATTCTTACTGTTTTGAACTTTCCCGTGCACTTCAAGGCCTTAATCATGACTTGTGTATCTTCTCCCTCCTACTCTCTTTGCATTGATGGGAGTCTTGAAGGATTCTTTCAATGAAGTGTGATTAGGTGATTGAGACAAAGCGGACCGTATGTCTCTCTTCCTTTTTATTCTAATGCATGAATAGCCTTTCCAGATTACTCAATTCTCTTGCCTTTTTTCTAAGTTGGAATATTAATTCAAGATGTAATTCCTTAAAGCTGAACTCACTGTTGGTGTTTGCAAATGATTGATTATTCAGTATGGTATATTTTGATTCTGTTTGATCTCCTCACTGAGATGTCTTGGCTACTTTCTCTGCCTCTTTTGGTTTGGTTGCAACTCCCGACAAGTGTCATTGTTTAATTGCTACAAACATTCCTTAACTCAGAAGGATACATTCTTCAAAGTCTGACTTTTCTCTGGATACATGCCTTTCAAATATTTGGGTTGTCAGGTGAGTGCAGCAAACTCTCTAAAGATTATTGCCAGGTGCTAGCTGATAAATTGTGGCTAAATAAGACTTGGGAGTATGTAGATCCTTTTCTTATAACTAGAAGGGTGCAATTGGTTAATTAGTTCGCCTCTCTTTGCCTGCTATTAGGCTTAATTTTTATCATCCCTAAAATTCAGGTTTGCTTCATGGTAAAGTCTGTGTCAGCGGTCTAAGCGGTTCTGAGCTGGAAACCGTGCGGCGACGCTTCACCTTGTGAGGTGAAAGCGCAAGCCTTCTCGCGAGGGGCCTTACGAGCACACAGCCAAATAGGGGGTCGCTTTTGGAAGCGGGTGTCCGTGGCTTGGGACGGCCGACTACGTAAGGGGCCAGCGGTTAGTCCGGCTCGGGTGGGAGTTTTTGTATTTGAGGTGGGGGGAATTTGATTGGAGATGGCTAAAATATATATGCAGCAGCAATATATATAAGGCGAATTAGGCATTAAATTCATTAGCATGGTAGGAGGAATGCTTGTGTGAAATATACTCAGACTCATATATTTCACTTCCGCCTAAACGAGGTTAAAATTAAATGATATATTTGCCTAGGAGACACACAGAGGACTTAGACCGTACAACTAACTAGACTCTTCTATGGCGCTTGTGGGGGCGACGGCAGGAAGCGCACAAGGGTGACTCCTAGACTTAGGAAAATACAGGAAATACATGAAGGGTAGGAACCTAACACTATGTGTAGAACTTTTTATCGGATGGTAAGCCTTATTACTAGTAGCGCTCTCCAGTTGCATGGGACTGATATTGTAGACCAAAAGAGGGAATTTTTGTGGCTTGGTATATACCATGATTGTACTACTTGGAATTTAATTGCTATTGGCAAACAAGCCTGGAACATTTGCTGTGGTAACAAGATAGTTTGTGGTTTAAGATGGATAAATCATTTTTTACATCAAAGGAAAACCTGAAAAAAGAGTTTCTTGCCCAACTGCAGCTAATTGGACTGGAAACAAATTTGGAGGCTAAAGAACTTATGAAGGTTGGGTACGAACCGGGATCATTGGAATGCTTGTCCTAAAGAGGTACATTTAGTCTTAGTGACTATGATGGCTCAGGACTTCTCAACCTCGAAGTCTTTTGGTGTAGCTTTTGTTGGATAGGCCTGAATATCCTAAAACACAACTTCATTTTGCTGGCTTGCTAGATCTAATAAGGTGTAAAAAATAGAGTTTTCCTTGGGCTAATTATTGGTTAGATGATACTTCTTATCCTCTTTGTGGACTAGATGGAGAAACTGAATCATTATTACTTTTTGCGCCCTTATAATTCAAATACTCTAATGAGATGGCTTGTATATTTTCCTTGGTCTGAGGTCTTCTCGATAGTCCTCTAGAAGCTTTGTGCTTAGTATTTGCACTGTAAGGGAGGAACAGAAGAAGTGTGTAACAATGAGCTTTAGGTACGTGGCAGCACTTATCTACCTCATATTGGACTCAGGAGAAATAAAAGCATGTTGAGTAGGGTGGGTTGATTAGTCCTTCTGGAGAGATGTGCTTTATCTAAATTTCACAAGTGGATGCTGTCAAAATTCAGTAAAGCTGATAGGGACGGTGATGCAACTCAGATGAATTTGTGTAGTGGGTCTGGTTGCATGATTGATAGATTTTCAGAGCTCTTTATAATGATGACTTAAAGAGTCCAGGGGATCGGTGATTTAGCTGTAATTCTTCTCTGTTTTGATAGTATATTTGTCTGGGTCTGTTTTGTTGTACTTGAGCCTTTTCTGGCTTGGTTATGAGGCTTTTTGCCCGTTCCTTGTATTTTTTTGTTGATCTATAATATTTATTTGTAAATGTGTACTGTAGTAAGAGAATAATTAAAAATGGAGTTATAATAAATCTACGTGTTTAATAGATTCTAACAAAGACTTCGCTCATATATTCATTCTTATCATATGACGATAATTTAATAGATCTCACTCTAATGAATAGTATCGATTTTCTTATGGATTATTTAGTGGAACGGATGGAGTATTTAACTTTGGATTATTCTACTATTTAATCTTCAGATTAATATTTAACTTTGCTTAATAATAATCTTGGGATTAATATTTCACTATTATATTATGATTATTTTAAGGATTAATATTTTACTATTTAAATAATACTCCTTCTTCCTAATGTTCTACCCATTTCAGTTTAGCACGCATGCCAATGTACATTTTGCTTGGATCTTTAATTATGCATTACCAAAAATTATACAATTATATATTCCTGTAGTATACATTGAGACAATCAAACAAGACCCCACATCACTATATTTTGACTTATATATTAGGAGAAATTTAGAAGATTTTCATGTGCGGAATAGTGTCAAGATTTCTAAAAGTATACATTTAGAAACGAGTGATATTGATTAATAATATAACTTGAAAGTTGTGATATGATATTAAACTGAAATGTTTAACTTAGGATCATCATCATATATCGTTAATATCATCATTATTGTCAATTTATTATCATCATTATCATCATTATCGTTGATAACAAATTAGTTACAAAATAACTGAATTGAATTGAACTGAAAATATAAGTTGAAGTAAACAGGCCCTAAAATGAATATGGTTCGTTTACTTCAGCTAAAACGCTGAGTGAACTGAAATGAATGAAATTAATATGGAATAAGTTAAGTAAACCGTGTACTCCATGTTTTTACTAGAGTAAGTATAAGTTACTTCACGGCCCAAAATCAAGATCTGAAATGCTATTCGAATCACAATGACTTAAAATATAAGTCCACATTTCACGTGATTGCTCATAATGCCCTCAAACGAAGCTTGTGAGATTTTTTTTTGCTTTTTGTAGGTGGGGGCGTCTATCTTAGTGCCCCTATCATGGTTTCGATGCCTATTTCGGGCGCCCATTCCGGAAAAAAAAAAAATATGTCGTCGTGCTATTTTGCAGGGCATTTACGAAATTACATACGAAATGTGGATTATATTTTAAGTCGTTTTGGATTCCCAGATAACAATAAGCACCTAATAAGATAAAATGTAGAATCCATTACAGATCCACTTATCACTGCGCGCAATCCATAGTCCATCAGATTAAAAAGACAAAGCCATGCTCTCTCTTTCACCTTCACCTCCTCTCAACTTCATCCCTCTCTCACCTCCAATCTCTCCTCAAAAATTCCATCCCTTCATCAATGGCACTTCTTTATCCTTCAAATTCCCTGCTAAACCACTACTTTTCGCCAAAACCCACAATTCTAATCCAACCTTTTCTGCAAACAACACAGTTGCAGAACAACAGCAACAACAACAACAGCAACAAGTTGAAGAAGAATATCAAGTGATATCCGCAACACGAAGCGAATACAACAACATAGTAATATTACAATCACAAACCTCAAAAGTCTTACTCTTGGATGACAGTGGCAARGTTCACAGCATTCTGTACAATGACACYAATTGGACTAACTCGTACTGGGATGAGTTCACCAGTCTGCCTGCGATCATTCCGAATGGCCCGGTTGCCGTGTTCGGACTAGGAGGAGGGACGGTAGCTCACCAGCTTCTTGAGTTTTGGCCTTCACTGATCATTGATGGGTGGGAACTGGATGAAGTGCTGATTGATCGAGCACGAATGCACTTCGGAATCTCTGAGCTGGAAGTGGCAGCTGATGAGTCTAGAAGTGGGGTGCTTCGGGTTTGCATAGGAGACGCTCTTTCGCCTTCTGCAGCTGTCGAAGGCGGCTATGCAGGGATTGTTGTTGATTTGTTTGCGAATGCAGAGGTTCTGCCAGAGCTGCAGAAAGCTCAGACTTGGTTGGAAATGCAGCAGAAACTGATGCCAGATGGCAGGATCATGGTAAATTGTGGTGGGGAGGATAAAGTGTCGTCTGTCGTTGAAAGAGAGTATGATGTCAACTTAACTGTTAAGGCAATGTGTGAAGCTTTTGGCGCGCAGTCAGTCAACTGGAAAAAAATGCCTGAAAATTTGAGTGGGAATTATTTAGCATTTACAGGACCTTTCCCTGATCTAGACATGTGGTCCGAGTCTGTGCCTGAGAAACTGAGGTTCGCCGTCAAGCAGTGGAGGCCTTGTGACTCATGTTAGACTTGTTGTAGCAATGTAGCTCAACAAAGTTATTACTATGAATATCTGATTCATATAAACAGGGCTTTTGACAGTTTTTCTGGTATCTTTGATTTGTTATCATTTMCCTAAACATGCTAATAATGAAGACAGTAGCAATTTAGACCATAGTTTGGGTGTAGGTGACTCGTGTTCATTGCATCGAGCTCGAGCCAAGCACGGAAGTACAGTGCTTCCTAAATTACATATGCATCTATGCTTTCATTGATTGTGCAAATTTTGTTGATAATGAACTCTAAGCTAAGCTATATTCTAWTTCAAACTACCTTGACAGCGAATATAAAGTGACAGCAGCCAACAGCTGATGTTACYTGATCTCCTTTATCGCTGRCTCGTCTTCCATTAGTCCTAGCATCTTTATGACTATTGTTATCTAATACATTCTCAAGTGACCCTGGCTTGAATATGAACAATCCATGCCCTGAACCTGGGTTGCAACTAAACAACCAATCATGCACATCCCAAAATACTTGGACCGGTACACTATTCACCAACACRGTCTCATTGCCTCTAAACCTCCAATCTAYGTGTGTCACTCGAACCACCACTCTCCCATCGATGTTGATCCTTAGCTCAGGCCCYCTAGGTCTCTTTGAAGGGTTCTCTATCATAATATTGTGCTTCTCYGGCCCATCATCGAGCAAAGCTTGCGTGTAGAAGGCTTTGTTCCCATACAAAACCTCCTCTTTATGAAGAAGTGTGGGAGAGACTGCAGATGGCTTTGCCTTGGTTCTTTTATATGCATCAGCCTTAGAGTCACCTAGCAACAGAACCATCTTGTTGTTGAACACTATGGCAACATAGTAGTTGGAGCAAGGCTCGGGATTGGTTGAGAACTTCACAGATTTAAAATCCCAGAATATGTCTACTCTCTTGGTTTCATCTATATTGAGAGATCTGAGGCCTTTCCGGCACCAAAACTGACAGGATTGAAAATCTATCTGACAAGTCTGGTGATCTTCATCAGAGAGGTTCTCGACCGTGATTGTTAGAGAGTGATTTGTAGAAGCATTTGACCATGTGATGATGATGTTCCGCAGGCAGGTGACTAGCATCACTTGATATATGCAGGTGACAGAGCTCTCTGTGATGTTTGATTGGTCTTCTTTTTCATGTAAGTTATCTGAAGAAAGCTTTTGATCAGGTGATACTTGCAAAGAAGGCATTTCTAAGGCCAAGCTCATTATCTCCAAGGAATACTGCAAATTATATCGCCTTTTGAAGGTTCACAAGCCGAGGGAGCACAGTGATCATGTAGATGGCTTATGCCCATCATACAGGAGAAACAATAATAGAGATCAGGAGAAAAACTGCAGAAATGGGGTTGTTACATTATGAACAGAAAAAATGGTAGTAGCATCCAAAATCGYTTTAGAATATTCGAAGGTAAATATAAACTCATTCCTGACAAATATGACACTTCTATGTTCTGGGTTTTTCAACCTTACAAAGCCAATTGCTAAGAAAAGATCATCCAAAAATAGACTACTACTCATTATATATGTGGATGGCATGGATGTTAGGCCTCCACTGATTAATCTGCATCATAAATAGAGTTCTCTGATTTCCCTGATWTTTGCTGTTGCTGTTCTTTTCCTTAATTTGGAGAAAGAAGARAAACAATTCACTACACTTTCGCACTAATTACTCTTAATATCTTAATCTCTTCTCATATARCCAACTTTTATGAAGTGTGYGTGTGTCATGATGTGTTTCATACAGTTGTTATTATATTAAGTAATCTTGAAATTTTGTTATACTTTCTGAAGCATTTTCAAGAGTTCAAAATTTTTTGAGTAAATGATTCAAGATTCTGATAGTTGTAATGTATAAAATGTGCCAAGTACTGGTGCAGAGAAAACACCCTGTATTGTTGTGTATAAGCTGGAGTTCATAGCTCACTACAATGTTGATGTAGATAACTTCTGCCAAGCGCGATCAAAACCAAAAGGAAAAAAAAAATTTAAAAAAAAATACATGAAATGATGACCTCAAAATTCAGAAAACTCAATCGAATACATCAGCACGCAYCCATTACTATACTTGGGCATGCTCCTATAGGACTCACTATACATAAATAAATAAACGAATAAACTTATTGATAAACATGTCACTAAGGCAAAATCAAAAACTTTCCYCGGGGTGTAGACTGGCTTCTCCTTAGGCCAGGCATGGACGGTTTGTTAATCTCATTTGCTCCGGACATAACTGGCTCTATTGTATTTATCTGTCCTCTGCAACAACGTATGCAGCTGGTTATGTATGTAACATATAAGCAAAAGCACAAGAAAAACAAAACTTGTGTATACACSTAAGTGATGCATGCCCCTTGCTGAACCACATGAAAGTGATGAGTGTGGGTTTGACAAAACTTATTTCTACAGAATTAACATACTTCAGGTTTGAGTCAAGAAATCATACCTTGATTCCATTCGCTGAGAACTTTAACCGGAATTATGGCACTTCTTCACACGAGAGTTGCTGCTATATGTCGGTGAGCCAAAGAGCTCGTTTTCATTCTCAGGCTCAGAAAATCACTCTTTCTAGCTTCCTCAACTTTACACCGGCATCAATTTTCAGTAAGCAAGGTGGATGTCTCTCACTTTTGTATTCTTGACACTGCTTGATTCTTGGTCTAGTTTGTTAATCTCATTTTGCTTTTCCTTGCTGACATTTGTCTTGCATTAGTATGGCTTGAATCTGTTCTATCTCATAGTCGAATAGGTTGGCTCTCGTGATGCTCCATCATGCGGTCGTTAGCAGATTCCTGATAGGTAGGGCAAACGATTTATTCACGGATGCCCTAGCAGAGAATTGAAGTTTTGGTGTAGGTTTTTCTGTGACTTTCTGGTTCAGCTATCCGAATGAGAGTTCTCTCGGTCTGTAGACAGTGACCGTCCTTACAGGAGGAGACGGAGACCTTGTTTCCAGCTTTTCAAGTTCCTTCAGCTATGAAGGGCATCCTGTTATGGTCTCATGTTCCTTCAATCGCAGGGAAGACGCGACCTTTCTCTGCTTTGCCCGAAGAACAGCTTCGCCTGTAAACATAGTACATATAAGTAATAAACATCTCTTTAACTACTTTAACTTAACCTGTGTTTTATATGAAACTTCTGATTGACTCCTAACGACGCATACGATCATTAACATTTTCATCCTACACTCCTACTCAGAGGCTTTCATCGACTGTTCGTGCAAGTCTTGGGACTTGCTTGGTGAAACTGATCTTGCCTTTTGAGTGTCAGAATTGCTTCTTACAGTGCACCTTTTGAACTTCGAGTTCAGCTCTCTTTCTTCTTCTAATGTTGATTTCAGATTAGAGATCTGCAGTAAAAACAAAGAAAGATATTTACTCCACATCCCAATGTTTAAGGCTTAAAGCTGAAAAATAAGCAACTAGCTCCATGAAGAAAGAAATAACCTCAGCTTTGAGGTCCGAATTTCAGTAGTTTCTTTGTTAGCTCGAGCAGCTCTTAGTTCTATGAGGAACCTCGCTAAACTGTTGAGGGTGCTTATGTTCTTCCATATCGATTGGATTCGGGATAAATGACAAATCAAAGTTTTTGCATGTCACTTGTTCCTACAGAGAGCATGTGTTATACTCTACAATGCAACAATGTATATTAGTACAAACATACGAACCAACACAGAAATATACTGGATGGCAGTGAGTTTTGTCTTTTTAAAGAAATGATATCTAATGTCAATTAGGAGTTCATTTAAAAGAACATAAATATGTACGGGAGAATGGGCACAATAAACTTCAAACTCGATCAAGTACCGGAAGCATATATGAAAAAAATGAAGCTACCAGGATGGAAAATCTCTCTGAACATATTAAGCAATAGTATTTTAACTATGACATTCTTTAAGCTGCTTACTAGAGAATCTTGGAGGACTTGAGTACAGTTATTGCTGTTTCTGTAAGGAATATAGCACTCTTTTGAGCAGCGCAGAGATGCACATCCGGAGTGCTGAAGGTATTTTATTAATGTGTTGAGCTTCCTTCACCTCTCCAACAGCCTCGGATTTGTCAACTCTTTCACTGCGGCTAATCTACCAGATTGAGAAGCCTCTCAATGTAAGCCCACTAATCACTTCTTTTCCTTGGACATGGATGGTTAAAATGCTGCACATACACAAAGTAATTGGTTCAGAACAAGACATAAATAATTCAGACAAAGATGAGGTTTTGACTCGAAGCATACCTGTGAAGATCGGTCTACTCCTTTCATTCAGAGCAGTTGCACCCACTGCACGATTCTTTAGGCCAACCGCATCAGCTCAGAACATCTTGGTGCAGTTTCATTGTACTAAACATGCATCAGTCACATTCAGACCATTGAGCTGAGAATTGTTTGATATCTACGTAAATAACAATAAAGAATCACATTTAACCATTTAGATGTTCCTAATGTAACTTGGGTATTTGTAGTATAATGTAACAACATTGTTAACTGAGCTATTAAGAGTATCTTCTGGAAGAGCCATCAACAACTAAGGAGGTCTCTCATCATTGTTCATTGTAAATTTTCATCTGGACTCCAATTTCATATTCAATTATGTCAACCTGGATTTTGAAATCTAGAAATAGGTCTTGCAAGCTCTGGTAATTGACACCCAAGTCTCTTCCGCAGTCAAATCAGGGCACTCTGAACAGCGAAAAATGAACATTTAATGTGAGGAAGATTTACAGTAAAACCCAAGCAAGATAGAAGCCTTAGAACTCTACAAATAATCAGCTACATGTCAGCCATAAACAGGAAATGTGGTGTTAAACTGAGTCCGATTCAAAAGAAAAAAAGATACAACAACTTAAGATAAAAGCAAGTAAGCAGTACCATAGTGTATGTCTTCCCAGAGCCAGTTGACATATGCGAAGATGCAAACATTGACCATCTAAAACGATCTGATTACTGAGTTGTGTATCTATCTATATTGCTCTGAATGCAAGGATATACAAGTCAATCTCATGACAAAGACAACCAAGAGGTTAGAACTGTTACGTAGCATATTTTGCAAAGGATATGGATATCTTATACGCTGAGTGGCATTTGTGTCGAAATACTTTGTTTAAACGAAAGACCTTCTTGGCATCCCTTCCTTGTTTATGAGGATGGACATCATTATATTTCCATCTTCTCCAATATAATCAATAGTTGATGCACTGTCAGATGCCCTTGCAAAATGGCCTAACATCGGCAGTAGACTCTGATTAGTACCTGTGAAATGAACCAACATCCACCGATGTCGATTCAATATGTTTAATTATATAAACTTAAGAAAATGGATCTCAGAGTTATGCAAAACAAGAAACCTTTCAAAGTCTTGCCTTGATTGTAAAGTTGACGATTTTCTTCTAAAACCTTGTAGTAAGACGATGAAGCCACTTCCAGGCTCCTTACATGATTTTCTGAACCATGACAAGAATCAAACACAATGTTTAAATTTTTTTTCCCAAGATACTTTGTTATGAAATACAGTAATCAGAAGAATATCCTTCTATAGTCTTCATTTGATGTAKAGATGAGCCTTACCTAGTTTTTTTATTTCTTCATCCCATTGTAGCTGAGCATGCTTCACTTCTAGTCTTGTCTCGTTGAAGGATGACTTAAGTTCCTAAATATCGATGATGAGAAATATAAGCATGGATCCGCATTTAAAATTGAAAAGATCGAAAAAAATTCAAGAAAAGCTCGAAACTATTTAAAATTGAGTACCAAGAGTTCTTTATGTTGCTCATCTACTACTTCCTTGTAGTCTATTGAATTGRTGATTCCATGCCCGATAACCTCTCTTCTTCCTCCACAGATGCACCATTCCACATCATCATTAGACTTCTTGGCAGACATCTTGTTGCCAAGATACTGCGAAATTGCTTCCAGGAATTCTTCATGTGTTAAAGATTCCATCTCATTTTTTAACTTGCTCTTCAACATAAGCCCAAGCTACAAAACACATCATGCAAAACTTGAGAAATTAGTTTCTACCATACCACATCCCTATTTGCTGTGTCGAAAGACAGAAACCTGAAATGATTTCCAGATAAACTCTACCTGAAGACCTCGAGAAACAAGAACTGATGAAAGATCCTTGACTATCTTTCTGATCACAGTATCAATTACCTACACATTAAAGCACCACCAAGTAGATGCATCAAATATCTAAAAATAACCGTGTAATCGCATGCAACATACACTAAGCAAGTTTGTCTGTCCAACACTCCAACTTTACTAATTATGTGCCCGCCTAGAACAGATAGGTAGCTGTTTCAAGTTTCAACTGAGCATACATATGAACTTATCGGTCGRTTTTCATCACCGTTAAAAGGCTTCTGATCACTTGTTACKCTTTACATCATGAAACTTCAGTCTTCAAAATAAGATGCCCAATTTTAATTTTGTGTTTACAATTTTAGTATCACTAATGAGGAGTTTATAAATGTTCTCTAGGTGTCACCTGTTAAAAGTATTACAGTATAATTTAGTACAGCCTCATATAGTAACTAGACACTCATNACACTAAGCAAGTTTGTCTGTCCAACACTCCAACTTTACTAATTATGTGCCCGCCTAGAACAGATAGGTAGCTGTTTCAAGTTTCAACTGAGCATACATATGAACTTATCGGTCGRTTTTCATCACCGTTAAAAGGCTTCTGATCACTTGTTACKCTTTACATCATGAAACTTCAGTCTTCAAAATAAGATGCCCAATTTTAATTTTGTGTTTACAATTTTAGTATCACTAATGAGGAGTTTATAAATGTTCTCTAGGTGTCACCTGTTAAAAGTATTACAGTATAATTTAGTACAGCCTCATATAGTAACTAGACACTCATTCCAATCAWAAGAAATTTAGTACCCTAAATCCATGTTTATCAAATTATTCTCCTGTAACTTTTCAACTTAAACATGACCGCCCGATACTTAGTTTGAAATTGATGAAATTCATCTCATGGTAACACATAAATAGGAGGCTAACTACAACTTACTAGTATCTTACCTACCATTGAATTCAAAGGCAAATCCTCGATTTCACTCTTCTCGTTGATATATGCCTGCAATATTCCAAGCCCATAGCGGTCAAAGAGAAAGCACAAGGCTTTTGCTGCTTCTGATTCCTCATTGGAAACCTTGCCAGAAAGAAACTCAGACAGCTGCTCGTACTGCAATGGCTCATATTCATCAAACGACGATGATGAATCATAAGCACTTTCACTGCCAACTGAAGAGGACGAACAGTCTTTTGGGAACGATGTGATCCTCACTGTTCCGCCATACCTCCACACTCCAATTCCACCAGCTTGTTTCCACTCATAGTAGCCTTTTAGACAGAGAATGCAGTCCACAACTTTACTTGAAGAACCTCCCTGTACAAGAMAATCAATTCAATTAATWTGCAAAAGAAGAAMAATGGCTGATCATCTTATAATCCTTTGAAAAGTAAAGCATCCTAACAAGAAATCTACCTAAACTCAGGATGAAAATTGCAGCATGAATACAAATYTGTGTTTAACGTAGTCAACTGTAAGGTTACTGATCAAAATTTGGACACAGGGGATACTAATRAACCAAAAACTGGACTCAGTTGTGAAGACGTGACATTTATGAAATATGTGCTCTTTGCGCTACAATGTACAATGTGCATAAACATATCCGCACATTAAAACACAAATTGTTTGCTGTATGGATAGTCTGATCTCAAGCCATCTATAAGCACATGTCACAGATATTTCTCCACTTTCCATCACTGTTCTATATCCGAACATTGAYTCTTATGCCATGAAAGGACATGAATGTCTGATATGGAGGTGTAAAATTAAATGAAGAATATCTGATAATTAAGTGATCATACAGCATGAAGGAATGAAGTTGAGACCTTTTCCAAGTCAGAGGCCTCAAAAGTCAAAAGCTTCATGTTTCCAACAGCTACTAAGAAGTTCCTCATGTTTTCGAAGTACTGAATAGCTGATTGTGCTGCTCCTTCGGGGCACTGTATTGTCACTACTGGATTATCCACAACCTTTAATTGTAAACAATCACACATCAGTCGATATATATATTACAATAGGAATGTAAATGATCGAAAAAGAGAGTTATGTGGTTAAAAAAAATGATCAATGTCGTAGAACAGTAGACCTTAAGAACAGCACCGGGATTGACTTTATTCAGGACATTGCAGAGGATGAGTCCGTTGCGAAGGGCCAAGCAAAAGTCTTCTTCAGAGGGTTCCTTTGCTAGTGTGTCCCTTGCTACTTGGTCCATTCTTCTTAGCCATCCTGCTGCTTCATACCTTCTTGCAGCTGCATAATGATCCAACCGCTCTTACAATATATTTTTTGTACTCACCAATTCACACACAACATTCCTAATCTGAATTTGTCTTCTACTCTGATTCAATCCAAGTTAGCTTTCATACAAGTGCCAAATGCCCCTAGGCTCCCTCCACCATTTTCTACGATGAACTTAAACACACGTGCCTGTAAATGTGTGCTTACGAAGATAACAAACCAAACCTAGCGTGCCTCTAATGGTTCGTTAGAAGTCCAAAAAAAATGATGTAGAAAGGGTTCGAACCAGGCCACCAAGTAACCAAATAAACTAAGATAGCTGTTAGTATCAATTTTAATTACCACGTGGTACAAATGTGATCAAGGTCCAGCTCATTATTTAACATGATCTTTTAAAGATGAAGAGTCATTTTTCAATTTTTTTTCAATGCTGAAAAACTGATCAAACTCAAGACATCCTTGTACACCAAAACACTATAATAATCCAACTTTATCCAAGTCACTGTTAAATAACATTTTTTTGTTGGTCGGGTTAATTTTCAGTACACCAAAGCTGGCGAATCTTGTTAAGTGCAATTCACAATGGTTCAACACCGCCTCAAGGATTTGTCCATAGGTCAAACCTCAAAAAACACGTAACACAATCCGTTATTGTGAATGCCTTTCGATCAATGTACGAGGCAACTTTGGTTAAGTCTAAAATATGCATACTCATACACAGCACCTATTATAGGTGCATGAGATCTCCATGAAAAAGGCAATCACACCTAAAATCAAATTTCTCAATGCGACATAATTTGACCATTTCATGCCATAACCTCATTTTGTCCACATATTCAATTCTCACCTTAACCTTTATTGTGTCCTTACTTTACCTTATGCAGAGTGTCTAATCCACTTTTCTTTAGTGGATTATTATACTTCCTTTAATCATCATTAAGTAGGTACAGAAGTACTTCATAATAAGGTCCCAAATCCTTCATTAGTAAGCCAAGACCACCTAAACTCCACTTAATTAAGGCACAAGTATCCAATTCCGATTTGTGGGCCCCTTTGGGCCACTTCTCTAAAAGTGGTCTATTTACTTTGCTAAATATGGGCCAGCCTGGCCCACTTTAACGGGCTTAATATCATGATGAGCCCATTATCTTTTTTTTTTGGGTCCCAACTTTTCTTTTTTGCAATTAACGGAAACATAAGAAATCTGGAGTGTTTTTCCTTTGAACATAGCTCGTACCTTGGCTTCAGAGAATCACTGAATTCTTTATTTGAATTTTGTATTTGCTTTTCCAAAATATTTCTCTTGATCATTTGCTGTTTATATGGGGAACAATATGTACTACTTAATCTTAAATTATGAAATTAAAATATTTGTCATGCCTGATAGAGTGGTCTCTAAATACTGATGTTTGAGACTGGGAAATATGTTATATACTTCTATCAAGCCAATTCTAATAGTTTGAAAAGAAAACGACATGTACAGCTTAGATGATAAATGCGTTTAAATTTAGACTTATACTTCATTATATACATCTATAGTAAGAAATTTTCAAAATTTTACTCAAAATGATCATTTTTGCTCAATTGCAAATACATTTGATTGTGTCAACAATGGCCAATGAATTAAATACACAACTCGTAGAAATAGTTTAAATTGTGTGGCCCCCTAGAGGCTTTCTGATCACTACGAGAATGTCAGTTCAACATTTTTCTCTAAGTTCAAGTAAGTTCATTTAAGTAAAAATAGAGTGAAAATATCGATCTAGCTCACTTATTATAGTTTTCCTATCATCAATTGACAATGGATTTTTTAAGAATTCCGTATATTTTACTTGTACAATGTATGAAAAAATTAAGACAAGTTAYTTTAACGTGCTTCCTACCATCAATTAATCATTAATAATGACTATCAATATTTAATGTACTTTGTATGTACAAAATGCGACTAAATTACAAGTACCATGTATTAAGCTGAGTAATTCATTCATTCATTCAAACACTTGTAAAATTTACAACCTTATTATGGTTCCTAATAATAGGAAAAAAAATTGTGGTAAATAATTGTAGTTTGAAATTTGGATCACATCTTGTACAATTCCAACAAATTCATCAATATGAAATTAAATTGGAGCCACCTAACTTTTTAAATCAGAAACCACTGCAGTTCTAACTTATGCAATTCACGTGATTTCCGAGACTTGTGCCTCGCATCTGAACAATTTTTTTGGTTTATTTTCATCTTCATTATTATTAAATTCAATTCGTAGAATAATTTCAGAAATTAAATCTAACTAAACAACAAATCTAAAGTTCATGCAATTCTGACATATGTCATACAAAAACCTTATTATATGCATGTTTTTTCTTGATAATCCTACCATTTTTCCCCATATTTTACAATTAACAATACAATTATGGAAATACAACTACGATCACACTTTGTTTCATACTTCTTAGAAATACTAATCACACAATCGAGCACAAAAGTGTAAGGAAAAAGGTAACGAGAGTCCACAAACACCGGCATTAAAATAAATTTAAACATTAATTAATTAAATACATTAATTCGTGAAATTGACATACAATTTCAATATTAATATCATTTTAAAAAATAGTGCATACCGGTCAGAAATGTAAATGTAAACGTGATTTATACCACATAACATGCATTTTTGGTGATGAAATTAAAGTTGATTTATATATGAACTCTCCCAACTTAATTTTACTTAAACTTATTTTCGAGAACTACAACGTTGTAAAATGAAGAAAGAAAGAAAGAAAAGAACCTGCTTCGCCGGCCTTGCGAAGAGCCAATTCATGATCACTGATGATATCGTCAACTTCAGTGGTATTGTTGTTACACAACAATGCCTTTAATCCCCTCATATTCGTGTTCGTGTTCATGTTCGTGTTCGATGCAACAAAACGATCACTCTCTTGCCGCATCTCTCAGAGCCAGTATAGTACGAGTATTATATATGGAGTAGTATATATGTTGCAATGAACAAGTTAAGGAATTATGGTAATGAAGCAGTTAACTAATTAAGAATAATGAGGATGAGTCAAAGTAAAATGACCCAGAAAAATAGGGGGGCATGATGGCAGAGGAAGCAAGGTAGCACGTAAGCAAGATAAATTACCTCTTCGCAATGATAATCTTTTTCAAAAAAATCCTAATAAGTGGGGGTTGCTCAAGTTGAATGTTGAAATTAATCTTAAGAGTAAAGGGTTTGCTTCATAACCTTAGGAGGCAACTCTTTATGCTAAGCATATAAATATCCATGGAGTGGTACGGGATATTTAATTGGGCCACTGTTTTCAAATAGGCAACAAGTTTCAATATCGCTTAAGGTTCAATGTGCAGGTCACTATATTGTCTGCCCAATGTCTTGATAGCCACATTACATCAAATCACACTTACATATATACGGTCTCCATATTCCCAATTTCACATCTCAAATTTCAAATTTACAGTCAGTTCAGATATTCATACGAGTCACAATTCAGTCTAAAGACATCTCAGTTGTGAAAAATAGTTCATTATCACGCTTAATATGTGACAAAACTTGATGCCTTCAAGTTTGTCTAATTTAATCTAAATCATTTTTCTTGATGGTAGGAAATAATGAAAAATCTTCTTAATTACCTTAGATATGTCAGTTCATAATTTTTTCTGTTGTAGTACTAGCAATTTTAATTCCCGTCGAGAGGTGCAAAAGTCAAAAATTAAATTGCACTAGTATTTCATATACCTTAATCACAAATAATGCGATTATATACTCACATAGATATTTTGAGTGAGCACAGAATCGAGCTAATAATAATTAAATCAATAATAAAAAGAGGTCCATGATCGTGAAGTTAAAAGACAGGATAAGGTGTATGGAATCTACCGCTACCCATAAACAGGCAAAATTTCCAAATTGTACATGAAATCCATGAACCACAAGAACAAACATAAAAATATTGTTGACCTTCACCACTAGATGGGGAAAGTAGATTCAGAATTCATTTGAGGATACCAGACATCATAATACGACATTGAGAAATACCGCCTTATTGTTATTTATGGGGGCAACCACTAGAGAATACCTTGGCGATTATGAGGAAACGCTCCGTTTTCGAAATTCCACGCAGGAAGTTCCTCTGTCATCATTGTTTTACAAAAAGAAGCACATGGTTCAGTAAACCGGAAATAAAAACCAAACATGCAAGAAAACGGGAACAAATGTACAATGCATTACATTATAATGTGAATAGAGAATAAAATCTGTACATCACACCAACAATTAAAGAAATAAAATAAGTAGTGAGATGCATCTAAGAACTCATTTAGAGTGGCTGTCAAAAAAAAAAAAAAAAAAAATAAATAAAGAAGCATAAAAAACGAGTTTGGCTCGAGCTGTTTGGTCCAGAATCACAAACTCCATAAAATAAAATATTCAAACATGACATAGTGGTTATTCCATGAGCCTAGACACAAAGGACAATTCGATAATCACCAACCAAACTCTCAATTAAAAAAAAACACAGACACAGTTTAGTGGCTCATTGGCGCATCGACCATTAGGATGAATTCACAGTGCCCTAACGCTCAGGAGGTTAGCAGCTTTATCGAAGCATAAGTATTGAATAGGGAGAATAAAAAACAGAATGACGAATGGAAGTTGAAGTGAGAGAAAGTGGAAAGAGAGAGTTTTAGAATTTAGACCTCGTTGTTCGTCTCACCTGAAAGTAACGTTGCCGTTGAAATTCTACACTACTGCACCAATAACAAAATAAACGCAATAATTGTACTTTTGATACTATTTACAATTAATCTTGTTGAGGGACAATTGTACTTTTGAGATGATCATACTTGGCCGTATAAGTGTGAGTTTATATACATAGAAAAATGTAATTATTAAGATTTCGTTGCATTCGTCTCAACCTGTAATTTTTTTCTGATCTAGCAATTCTACTTTTTGCAAATATCAATAAGAAATATTAATTTTAAATTTGTATCGAATCATTGAATTGTCTCGACATACGTAAAAGTCAAATTATTACAATAATTTTGTTACGGATGTAGCATTTTTAAAAAAAGATGAAAA
>SNQN01003773.1:3717-21703 GCA_008642245.1 Bassia scoparia | reverse complement strand
AAAAAACTTGACACGAGTCTAACACAACACGGAGAGTCGGCCAAGCCACCAAACTTTGTTCTCCTTATTGGGTACAGATTCCTTAAGATACGTACACCTCAGTAGTAGTGTATTTATTGATTAATATTATTTAGAGAGAGTCGTACTGTGTCTGGCATACTCCGTACAGTAGTTAAGAACTTAAGATGATGTAAGAAGAAGGAAAAGGGAAGAAGATTGAAAGCAGTGAAAGTGGGGCCCATGACATGATCTGGTATCTACGTGGAGCTGCGATCAAGTTGGTGTGTGTAAATGTGTAATGTAATCCGCCCACCCAACATCAATCAACAGTCACTTTTCATTCACCGCACCGATCTTCCATTCTTCACTATCGGGTGTGTATCACTCGTCCACCTTCGAGCTAATTTGGATTCGGGGATCAGTTTGGGGGTTAGTTCTCCTCCCTTTCCAATTGTTATCATGAGAGATCGAACACGAATTCTCCCTATCAAAATACAGTCTCAATCATCACTGCACCAACAATTAATTGATTCCATTCTTCTCTATCTGACACAACACAACACCCATATGGATTATTGGATTAATATTCCATCACCATCGATTACCTTTTTTAATAAAACTAAACTCCATTTTCCTAATTCAATGCTTCTTTCTTTTCTAAGGTTCTCGATATTCCCTTTTGCTAACTTTTTTAGGCTAATATTATTCGCATTGTTTGTTATATCGTCCCTAATAAGTTTTAGTTGACTTTTTAGTTAAACTCAATATGAGCCATAGTTTAATGCCGTAACATATATTGTTGCTACTTTCTAGTTGCTACGGAGTAAAAGATACTGCCTTATCGCTTACCGTTATCGATCAGCTAGGTTCGTTGCACCTATATTTACTAGTTTTATGTGCACGCGATGCGTGCTTAGACGTATAAAAATTGTAATATTTCATTAAAAATGATTATATAGAATGTATTAAATTAAAATGTTTATAACTAATTAGCAATACAATTTATCTAAATTGTAATTAGTTTGTAAATAAATGTAACATGAAAATCAATATTATACCATATGTTTTTCAATTCAATCTAGACTAATGTTCATTGATTTAGCTTTTGTACTAATTAAGTCACATAATAAAATGAAATTTCGATTTTAAATCTCATATTAAGTAAAAGGGTAGTTTAGGCACTTCAATTCAAAAAAAATTAAAATTCATTAAGGTTATAAAGGTCATTTAAGAGGGGACACCATCTTCCTCCCCCTTCCCTTATATAATAGAGATTTTGACACATTAGACATCGAACCTAATGAACCTACGAGTACTACGTATTGAAATTTATCCCGCTTATTTTGATGCATCAATTCATGTGTCTAATCTTTATATGAATATTATAACAAATCATTATACATTTTCAAACATATCTATACTTAGTTATGTTCAATTTTTTTGAATTTTACTGATCTAAATTTTTTCTTATCTGAATTTTTCTAATCTGATCTGATGTGAACTGAAATTTTCGGATTTGGTCAGGTCTGATCTGAACAGATCTGCATTTTTTTGTAGTTGTTTAGTATTTTCTTCGATCTGATTGAATTTATCTGAACTGATTTTAGTTTTCTTATTGATCTGAATTTTTCTTATCTTAATTTGATCTGAATTTTCTGATCTGACCTAAATTTTTCTGATCTGAGCTGAATTCTTTTTTTAAAGAAAATTGTCATTAACTACCTAAATTTGAGACTTTTTTTAAAAAAAAACTACCCAGATTCCATTCAATTAAAAAACAACTACTCACTTCTCCAAAAACTATTAAAAATACCTACCCACTTTGATTTTCTGTTGCATGAAATACCATCTCCAGCATGTGGTCCCACCAATCCTTCAACTCTCTCTCTTATTTCGACACAGTAAGTCCCACATCAGCTTTTCACCTCTTTCTTCTCTCTCTCTCTCCTCCATAACTCCATTACCTCTGATTTCACCTCCATTTCATTTCTTTTTCCCTCTCTAACCTTCACCTCCATTACCCCCCCCATTACACTCTAATTCCTCTATTTCATTTCTTTATCTCCTTTCTCTTCCTCTTTCTCTCTCCTCCCTTCCCTTCTTTCTCCTCTCCTTCTTCCTTTCATGTCACTCTTACTACTCTTTCTCTCTCGTATTTGCAAACTTCAATTTCAATTTCAATTTCTTCCTTTCAAGATCTCACCTTTACTCATTTCCCATCTTCAATTTCTTCATGAACTAATCAATTGAACCTTTAAATGGTAAAAGGAAAACCCCCTTTTCAATTTTTACCCAATTTTTGATTTTTGAGTGTTTGATTTTCTGTTTCGGGTAAACAACTGACGAGTAGAAACAAAGCGCGGGTCAAAGTAGTCCACGTCGAGCAGCAGAACAAGTAGCAGCACCACAGTTCGCAGTACAGCGCTACGGACGCGGCAGCGGCACGACATTCACGTAAATCCTACACGAAATTGAGAGGAGAACTAGAAAGAAGCAATGAATAGTGAGAAAAATGGGAGAAGATAGAAGAAAAGGGGAAGGGATGAGAATGTCGTGTGTGTGTTGTTCATAATAACTCACCCTTCTTTAATTTCTTCTGACTCAATTTATTTTTCAGATTAATATTTTATCATTAGTGATTCTGGGGCATCGTTGCTCTTTGTTGAAGACATTATTTTTTACCTGAATTCAATCATTGTTTAAGGTTGACAATTCTTTTAATCCAACTTCCTTTATGTTATGTTCTTTTGTATTGTTTGATTACTTAAAGCTACCCACTTTGGTTGATTCCGGAAAAGGGAAGGACTAGTGTGAGAATGTCCTGGGTGGTGGGTTTAGGGAAGTTTAATTGATTTAAGTAGAGGGTAAAATGGTAATTTCAAAAATAGGGAGATTTGGAGGAAATGAGGAATAGGTGGGACCCACATGTGGAAGTGGTTTTTTTCCGGAAAATTGATGGGGTAGGTATTTCTAATGTTTGCGAAAAATGGGTAGTTATTTTTAATTAAATGAAATTCGGTAGTTTTTTTTAAAGAAGTCCCAAACCTGAGTAGTTAATGACAAATTTTCCCTTTTTAATAAGCACTAGATACTAACGCCTAGTCTATTAAAACTCACACCCACAGAAAAAAAAATGACATTTTCCATATATAATCAAACTCCTACTTGATATAATTGGAGTCAAAATCTTTATAACATCCTTCATTGTTCTTTGCTTTTTTTATCTAAGAGAGGGAAAGGATTATGTATGGCATTGAAATTTTTAAGAAGGTTTGGGCACAACCATAAACCATCTGTGATTGTCTCTAATCGAGATGAATCGGCTTTGATGAATGCTATAAAAGTTATTTTCTAAATGCTTGTAATTTGTTGTGTGTGCATATTTGGCATATTGAGAAAAATATTTGGCTAAGTGCAAGCATTTTTTTGAGAAGGAGAAGATTGGGATGGATTTATGACACGTTGGACAAATATGATTAATTCACCTATTGATGTAGAGTTTGATTTAGGTTGGTTTGATTTGGAAGTGAAGTACAAAAATTATAAAGAAGTTGTTGGCTATATTAAAAAAACATGGTTGCCATGAAAGGAAAAGTTGTTAGTACATGGTCGAACAAATACAGCATTTGGACACCTGTTTCGTCGAGAGCCGAAAGTGCACATGCTACCTTAAAGAGAGATCTTTATTGTTTGAATGAGGATATTCGTTCTGTAAAGGAGAGAATTTAATCATGCAATTGACAATCAATTCAATGAAATCAATTCACAATTAGCAAGCGAGAAAAATTCGAGTGGCTCATGACCTTTGACTTGCGTATTCCTTTCTTTAGTAAGGTCATGTGTCATGTCTCTCAATTTGCATTGAGAAAGCTTCTTAAACAATATGAGCTACATACTTCTGGTTCCATATCTCCTAATTGCACTCACCAATTTTAAACACTATGGGCCTTCCTTGTGTCACATGATGAGAGACATGGACAGACTTAAAACTTGAATGCATTCATTCACAATGGAGATTGACAATAAATCACTTTTGAGAACACAAGAAAGGTTAGATTGTGATGGAGATCAAATTGACGTGCTCCGTGGTGAGTTACAAATAAATATAAGCAATTGTCACTTGGTCAAAGGAATGTGTTCGACAACAAATCTCTTTGTTTCTCAATTCTTTTACCTTTAGTACTTGAACCGAAGATTAGAAAACTAAATGTTGGTTAAGTCGAGTAAGAAAAGGAAGCAAACGACCTCTACACAAAGGGATCCTTTAGCATTTGAGGTGCTCAAAGATGAGAACGGGTAGCAAGTGTGGTGAAACAACTCACGATCGTCGAAGTGTCCGAATAATGCTTCTCATGCTGACTCATCAATATCCATGTTTCCACTAACATCAACTGAAATAACAAGCCATCTTCCTCTTTACAGTTGATTTGAATTCTTTACTAAGCTAGAAGACAACTTCTTCTAAGGTAACTTATTATGTACAAATCAATATCTTATAGAGGTGTTCCATATTTTATAGAAAGTTTACATTATTGACATCAATAATGTGGTATTTGAAGTTCATATGTGGTATTATTGACATCAATAACTTATTTGAAGGTGAACATATGCTGCTTTGTTAAAAACATCTCATATGAGTATAATCTTTTTATCAGGTTTGTCTTTGTGGAATGCAGAGTATAAAAGACTCCTTTGTTTTTGAAGCTGGAACTTGAAATTTTCTTCGGAACTCAGTGTTAACTCCGTATGTTGTAGGAAACAAAACAGAGTATAATTTTTTGTTCATAGGAAGTGTTAGCAAGTAAAACGTGCCTGGCTACAATATTTCCCTAGCTTCTGGGTTGAGAGAGGGTGGAGCTTCCCGTCAATGTACCCGGAGAGCTGACCTTCTATGCACGTAGACTCGCTCTTTGCTTTCCTTAGACCTCCTGCTAGAAATCTTTGAGCGCCTGACACCTGCACAAAGGAGAATAATCTATTCGGATTATCTCCCCTCCGATGCTTAGTAAGTATGGAGTTTAGGGAATTAAAAAGCGCCAAGCTAGAGAGAAGAAAGTAGTTGGGATTTTGCAATAAATGCTATGAGTAATTATATTCGTTTGTTTTTTGGTATTTGTGGGTATTTATAGGAATCCCTCAAAAACCAAGGAATCACTTGGATATGGGTGACACTTGTCATCTATTCGCTGCCTCCGAGCGTTCCTTACTACTGTTTTAGTGTAGAAACGCGTTCTCCGTCCCGTTTTGGTTCGGATAAAAATACGATGGCGTTTGCCACGTGGATCATTTTGAGCCAGTATTTTGGAGACACTGGGGATTTCCGTGCCACATCATTTGCCCCTCAAAGACCCAATAAATCGTTGGATTTATGGGGTTTGATCTTGATTTTACATTGATTACATTGCGTAAATAAACCTTAAATCAGATAATAACTAAGAGAGATATTTAATTTATTTATTTATTTATTTGCGTTGAGAAGTGTGCCTTCGTGGGAAAAATGCCAGCCAAGCATTTATTTCGCAGCCTCGGAATTCACATGGCCAACAGCAGCTGAACCAGCTACCCTTCCTTCCCGCTCAAAACTCCCCTCCCTTCCGTTCAAATTTGAAATTCAAGAGAGGGAAGAGCACGGAATAGGGTATATATATACCCTGAGGAGAAAGAGGAAGACTTTTCCTTCTTTCTCGCTGAATTACTCTTTCTCTCGCACATTTTTCCTTTCTTCTCGTAAGTTTGTCAGTTTCAGCTCGCGGTTTTCAAGCTTCATCGTCGCAGTTCGCGGTAATCTCCCGTCGCAGTTCGCAGTTTTTTCAAATGTTCTTCTACTCGACTCTTCGTCAACCGTCGCACCTCAGTACTGTTCGCACCTTTTCTTACTCGCACTTATTCTTTTCATCTTTTATTACAAAGTAATAATGAGCGACGCAAGTTCTACGGACTCCTTCGCCCAATAAGAATAGAGTTGGGGGCCTTGGAAAGACCTAGTCCAACTTCGCCTGCTCCAATTTAACTGCTTTTTCCTCCTCCCTTGATTTTTTGCTTACATCGCCACCCTAGTACAGCCTACAGCCTATCCCGAATACGAACATCTCACGTAACCCTCGGTATACGATCGGCCAACTCAAGTTCGATAAATCATCCATCACACTGAACATTACAAGCCGAAAGTCACCGGAAGGGCCAGGGAGGACCAATTTTATGAGGACGAGCCTGGCACCAACCAAAGACCTCTGTCAGCATTCCTGTACATATGGAGGATTGCGCAGTCCTGACTCTGCTGAAATAAGCGCAGAACTTGATTGCCCGCGAACACTTTTGCAGTGTAAGATCCAAGCACCAGCGAGGGAACCAGCGAGCCCCACCCTCTCTATATAAAGCAGGCAAAGGTCGAGACATGCGTAGGTAGGTGAATACTCCGGCTCTGAAAGGTTTTGTGCGAGGAAATAATATAAGTGGAACTATCCTCTAGTGAGTGAAATAGACTATAAGTTTGAATATGAAATAAGGACCCTCTACCCCAAATTGTGCCTTTGAGTACTCGATATGATTTTTATGTTCAAACAAATACACGTAATCAAGCGGCTCAAAGATGTATCAAGTTAGGATAGGGAGGTAGATATTATTAAAGATGGAATGAGATTATAAAGTAAAAGATTACAATGAGAAAAATGCCTCAATTCACAATTTGGTGATTAGAAAAGAAGGTTCATTTTATATGTCAAATGTAGCATGGGTTGAGATGATGATTGTGGGAGGGTCCATGAGTTTCCTTTTTTCATTCAATTACATGCTTCTTTTTTTTGTTAATCCCCTTTTTATCACCTTTCTTAATTTCTTGGGATTCCTTCAATGCAATTTTCTACATGTAATTGCTATTGCAATGAATGGGCCAAAATTTACATTGTTGTCATGGTTGATCTTTTCATATGTAAGTCTTAGCTTTCTTGTTCTATGAACTTTTTAATGGGGTTGGAGGGAGAATCCCAAAGAGAATGCATGACAAACACTAAATTTTATAGACTATCAAATTAAGTAAGTTTATATATAAGTCTATACATATTTTGTGTGATATACTGATATTATAAAAGACATGCATTACATTCATATTTTAAATTAAAATGGAGACTCTTGTGCAAGGAAACATGATATTATATAGTTTAGGGATATTTCCTCGGATATTCCTGAGATTTGACCCAACAGCTCTGGTGTCCCTGATATTTCAGGAACGAATCAGATAATCCTGAGGTTAGTACTTAATAGCTCACGTAACCATTTGATCATTGGCTAAACATCATTATAATCATTGGCCAGTCAATATGAAAAGAAAATGTTATATAAATGACGTATTGACGATTAGAATACTCGTAGTTCAATATCTAACCATTTTGATAAATATTTTTACTCAAAATTTTACAAGAAATTTACCATGTTAAACTGTCAACCTGCTGGATTATTCAATTGGATTGGATTGTAGTCACAAACAATGTTTGTTTGTTTTTCTTTTGAAGAAGAAGAAAATTGACTAAATTAAGAAGTCTGAAATTAGTATAACGGCCCACTCTACTGATCCAAATAAGACAAGTTCTATATTTTGTTGATTCAGAAACCGTTTTAGGGCTTCCAAGGCCCAATCAATAACAGTCCATATCGTCAAAATTCATACAATTGTACTCAGTCTCACAGAGTCCATATAATCGACATCAAAGATATATTGTACTCAGTCTCAGATTGTCAGCTACTACATTATTTATTTTTTTTCATTATACAATATGCAACAAAAAAGTATCTGTGGTGTGATGATATCTGATCATGGAGATGATGATTGTAATGATATGAACTTATGATAGGTATGTTTGGTAAAACTAGCAGTAAATATAGTTGAAATTTGTTAACAGTAGAGGTAGTCTATCTCTACTGTTATTTGTCCCGGTCCAAATCGGTCTAAAATACGGTCTAGACCGGTTTGTGTTCACCTCTAGAGGTAGATGTCAATGTTGTACATAGTAGTTGTAGCTATTGATTAGTAGCAGACTAGCAGTTGAAGTTGATTATGATTTTTTGTTAGTGTTTGATAAAACAAGTAGCTGTTGAAACATGACATAGTTAAAAATGATATTTAAAAGAGTGATATCCAAATGTTTGTGAAAAGCTACTCCAAAATACTAACATTAATAGTTTTTGTAAAACTCTATCTCAAACGTTAAACATTGTCTTATATCAATACTTTTACCGTACACCAATATTGACACTAAATAAAGTTTAGACTTGGTCACATCCAAACACATTAGATGATGAATCCTAGGTAGAATTAGAATTTCGTTTTTTTTATTTCCTTTGATTTCATTTCCTTGTCGGATTAAACTCCCAAGAAAAAGAAGTTTTGAGGTGCTATAGAGAATGGAGGTTATTGTTCATTTTCATTTGGGTAGGTATTTCATATCTTATTTCTTGGTTCAACTATAAATCACAAGAAAGAATAGTGGTGCGCCAGACATGGTGGTGTAGTCGAGCTGATGGTGATTGGTGGCGATGCCATTGTAGGATTGAAAAATTGAACGAGGGCATTTTGGCAAGTTTCGGACTGAAATATGATCGAGTATAAGTAATTAAGGGTGATTGATGTATTGTATTACTATATGGTTTTTCTTCCCATTATCTTGTTATTTTGAATAGTTTTTTACTTTTATAAGGCCCTCTTTGCTACTAATGTATTTGTTTAGTGTTTAAATGAGTTTTAGGTTTCTTTCATTGATTTGGAGTGATTTAGGACTCATTTGCGAGCACTACGGAGCCTTAGGAGGAGTAGTGAGAAGATAGGAGTGGAGCTGCGCGAAGAATGATCATTGCGAAGTATCGATTTTGACATAGGCTCATTCTTTTGGTCATATGTCACGTTTCGGATGTTGGATTGGTGTGATTTTAATTGCATTGAAAACTAGACTTCGAGAGCTTCGATTTGACAGGTCATATGCCTAATTTGGACCACTAGAGCTCGAGATATGGCCTTCGAAAGATAGCCCGGTGAAACTGCCGCGATTTAATCTGAACCGATCGGTTTGATGTAATCCGATCGGTTCAGACACGATTTAGCCGGTTTCAATATCTTTTTTTGGGCTATTATTTAGACGGATATAATTGTACTTTTAGCAAGCCATCTATCTTGGGAATTCAAGAGTATTCAAAGAGAAATTTCCTAATTTGTAAACTACCTTTGATTATTATTAGATTAATTCAGAATTCAATTACGTATTATTCTCTCAAGAACCCTAATTTGTTATACAATTTTGCAATTCAATAGTTCATCTTTAGTTCTTCAATTCTTCGCCCGTTTTGGTAATATTCTTCAATTCATCCTTAATATCTTTTATTCATTGTTTGTTTTCTTTAATCGCTTTTATTATGTTTAATTGCAATATGCGTGAGTAGTTCCTTTTTTAGGGCAATTGAGGATCTATAACAATATAATTAGCATGTTTTGGATTTGATTCAATTCATACTTTGACAATTTATCGAATTCCTATTTGATTGTTCTTAATTGCGTAATTGGATTAGTCACAAGTTTCTAGATCTAGCGATTGAAACTTAATACAAGATATACATCAATAGGTAGAACGAAACTATCCTAGGTCGAGAGATACGGTNAACAAAGCCCTTATTCAATTGGATTGGATTGTAGTCACAAACAATGTTTGTTTGTTTTTCTTTTGAAGAAGAAGAAAATTGACTAAATTAAGAAGTCTGAAATTAGTATAACGGCCCACTCTACTGATCCAAATAAGACAAGTTCTATATTTTGTTGATGCAAAAACCGTTTTAGGGCTTCCAAGGCCCAATCAATAACAGTCCATATCGTCAAAATTCATACAATTGTACTCAGTCTCACAGAGTCCATATAATCGACATCAAAGATATACTGGATTTATGGAGTTCTCTATTTCTAATTTTATAAGACAAATCTGAAAAGTACAAGCGTACAATCGGCAAGAATTTCGTGGAATGGATAGAGTAGTCGTGATGGATCTTATGTGAATCATGTCAGATTGTCAGCTACTACATTATTTATATTCATTCATTATACTGTAATATGCAACAAAAAAGAATCTGTGGTGTGATGATATCTGATCATGGAGATGATGATTGTAATGATATGAACTTATGATAGGTATGTTTGGTAAAGCTAGCAGTAAATATAGTTGTTATTTGTTAACAGTAGAGGTAGTCTATCTTTACTGTTATTTGTCCCGGTCGTCGGTCCGGTCCAAATCGGTCTAAAATACGGTCTGGACCGGTTTGTGTTCACCTCTAGAGGTAGATGTCAATGTTGTACATAGTAGTTGTAGTAGTTGTAGCTATTGATTAGTAGCAGACTAGCAGTTGAAGTTGATTATGATTTTTTGTTAGTGTTTGATAAAACAAGTAACTGTTGAAACATGACATAGTTAAAAATGATATTTAAAAAAGTGATATCCAAACGTTTGTGAAAAGCTACTCCAAAATATTAATATTAATAATTTTTGTAAAATTCTATCTCAAATGTTAAACATTGTCTTATATCAATACTTTTACCGTACACCAATATTGACACTAAATAAAGTTTAGACTTGGTCACATCCAAACACATTAGATGATGAATCCTAGGTAGAATTAGYATTTCGTTTTTTTWWTTTCCTTTGATTTCATTTCCTTGTCGGATTAAACTCCCAAGAAAAAGAAGTTTTGAGGTGCTATAGAGAATGGAGGTTATTGTTCATTTTCATTTGGGTAGGTATTTCATATCTTATTTCTTGGTTCAACTATAAATCACAAGAAAGAATAGTGGTGCGCCAGACATGGTGGTGTAGTCGAGCTGATGGTGATTGGTGGCGATGCCATTGTAGGATTGAAAAATTGAACGAGGGCATTTTGGCAAGTTTCGGACTGAAATATGATCGAGTATAAGTAATTAAGGGTGATTGATGTATTGTATTAATATATGGTTTTTCTCCCCATTATCTTGTTATTTTGAATAGTTTTTTACTTTCATAAGGCCCTCTTTGCTACTAATGTATTTGTTTAGTGTTTGAATGAGTTTTAGGTTTCTTTCATTGATTTGGAGTGGTTTAGGACTCATTTGCGAGCACTACGGAGCCTTAGGAGGAGTAGTGAGAAGATAGGAGTGGAGCTGTGCGAAGAATGATCGTTGCAAAGTATCGATTTTGACATAGGCTCATTCTTTTGTTCATATGTCACGTTTCGGATGTTGGATTGGTGTGATTTTAATTCCATTGAAAACTAGACTTCGAGAGCTTTGATTTGACAGGTCATATGCCTAATTTGGACCACTAGAGCTTGAGATATGGCCTTCGAAAGATAGCCCAGTGAAACTGCCGCGATTTAATCTGAACCAATCGGTTTGATGTAATCCGATCGGTTCAGACACGATTTAGCCGGTTTTAATATCTTTTTTTCGGCTATTATTTAGAGGGATATAATTGTACTTTTAGCAAGCCATCTATCTTGGGAATTCAAGAGTATTCAAAGAGAGATTTCCTAATTTGTAAACTACCTTTGATTAATATTAGATTAATTCAGAATTCAATTACGTATTATTCTCTCAAGAACCCTAGTTAGTTATACAATTTTGCAATTCAATAGTTCATCTTTAGTTCTTCAATTCTTCGCCCGTTTTGGTAATATTTTTCATCCTTAATATCTTTTATCCATTGTTTGCTTTCTTTAATCGCTTTTATTATGTTTAATTGCAATATGCGTGAGTAGTTCCTTTTCTAGGGCAATTGAGGATCTATAACAATATAATTAGCATGTTTTGGATTTGATTCAATTCATACTTTGACAATTTATCGAATTCCTATTTGATTGTTCTTAATTGCATAATTAGATTAGTCACAAGTTTCTAGATCTAGCGATTGAAACTTAATACAAGATATACAATCAATAGGCTAGAACCGAACAACCATATCTACCTGCACCTTGATAGTATAATCTTAAGGATCTGTATTAAGAGTCATCTTTTCCCCACAGGTCCTGCCAGGAGTAGTGTCTTTATAGAGGTTCATCGGTATCCTGTATTGAGAATATTGATCCTAGTTCGATTGTGAATTGTTGAATAACCCAATAGTTTTATTGATTTGGTTAGCTGATAAGTGACCATATACACCTATACACTATTAGTTTATATAGTTAGTCCATAGTTACATTCACTTGCTGTAATTAGTTGTAACTATAAAATTAACTCAAAACAAACTAATCCTAGATGCCTTTTAATTAATAATAATTAATTGTTGCTTCCTCTTTGAATGATCCCTGTATACCACTAGTTACATAGTTAGTTTCATAGGTTATTTATTAAGATACGTGACAAGCCTATAAATGACAACCAATTAACTCAATTAAGTATGATAACTTACAAAAGAAAATTTTAGTAAAATATTTAGTAAGATTTTAGCTTACACAATCCTCAGTTTATTTACCAATTAAAAAAAATACAATGTGTTAAATGCTATAGTCATTTTCAAGCCAAACATTTAAATGCTTATTCTAAACGATAGTATGAAGTTATTTAATTCAAGGATCAGCCATCCTCATAAGAATAATCCACCTCCAATTATACTTTTGTAACCTTGAAGCAATCATGGAAAAAAAAACAAATGTCATCAAAAATCATCAAATAACAACTTTAAGAAGTTCTACCTACTAATCCACAAGCAATATTGGACTAGAATAAAAGAAAACAATTTTGTTGCACTTTAATGCTAAAAGATAAGTGGGATATGGTGAGTAGACACGATCACACGAGTGAAGCCCCACTCCCAACACAAGTCAATCTCCAAGAATGTCACTTCATGAGCTACAATAGCACGTCAATAAATCATTAAAGCAGTCTGTGAACATATTTTAAAAATTTTGACATTAAAACACATAACACACAAACTTTACTTTTAAAAAACTTGACACGAGTCTACACAACACGGAGAGTCGGCCCAAGCCACCAACTTTGTTCTCCTTACTTGGGTTACAAGATTCCTTAAGAACGTTACACCTCAAGTAGCTAGTGTATTTATTGATTAATATTATTTAGAGAGAGTCGTACTGTTGTCATGGCATACTCCGTTTACCAGTAGTTTAAGAACCTTAAAGATGATGTAAGAAAGAAGGAAAAGGAAGAGATTGAAAGCAGTGAAAGTGTGGGCCCATACATTGACTCTGGTATCTACGTGGAGCTGCGATCAAGTTGTGATGTGTAAATGTGTTGAATGAATCCGCCCAGCCCAACATCATATCAACAGTCACTTTTCATTCACCGCAACCGATCTTCCATTCTTCACTATCGGGATGTGTATCACTCGTCCACCTATCGAGCTAATTTGGATTCGGGGATCAGTTTAGGGGGTTAGTTCTCCTCCCTTTCCAATTTGTTATCATGAAGAGATCGAACACGAATTCTCCCTATCAAAATACAGTCTCAATCATCACTTGCAGCACAACCAACAATTAATTGATTCCATTCTTCTCTATCTGGAACCAACAACACCAACACCCATATGGATTATTGGATTAATTATTCCATCACCATCGATTCACCTTTTTTAATAAAACTAAACTCCATTTCCAATTCCCAATCGCTTCTTTTCTTTTCTAAAGGTTCTCGATATTCCCTTTTGCTAACTTTTTTAGGGCTATATTATTGCATTGTTTCGTTATAATCGTCCCTAATAAGTTTTAGTGATTGTTTTAGATTAACACTCAAGTATGAGCCATAGTTTAATGCACGTAACATATATTTGTTGCTACTTTCCTAGTTGCTACGGAGATAAAAAGATACTGGCCTGTATCGCTCTACCGTTAGGTCGATCAGCTAGGTTCGTATGCAACCTATATTTATAGTTTTATGTGCACCGATGACGGCCTTTAGACGTATAAAATTGTAATATTTCATTAAAAAATATGATTATATAGAATGTATTAATTAAAATGTTTATAACTAATTAGCATTACAATTTATCTACAATTGTAATTAGTTTGTAAATAAATTGTGTAACATGAGAAATCATATTTGACCATATGTTTTTCAATTCCAATTAGACTAAGCTTCATTGAATTTAGCTTTTGTACTAATTAAGTCCATAATAAATGAATTTCGATTTTAAATCTCATATTAAGTAAGGGTAGTTTAAGGCACTTCATTTCAAAAAAAATTAAAATTCATTAAGGTTATAAAGGTCATTTAAGAAGGGGAACACCATCTTCCTCCTCCCTTCCCTTTATATATTAGAGATTTTTTGACACATTGAGACATTCGATACTCAGTAATAACCTACGAGTACTACGTATCTGAAATCTTGTATCCCGCTTATTTTGATGCGATCAATTCATAGATGTCTAATCATTTATATGAATATTATAACAAATCATATTATACAATTTTTCCAAACATATCTATTACTTAGTTGTATGTTCAATTTTATTATGGATATTTACTGACTAAATTTTTTCTTATCTGATTTTTCTAATCTGATCTGATGTGAACTGAAATTTTTCGGATTTGGTCAGGTCTGATACTGAACAGATCTGCATTTTTTTTGTAGATTGTTTAGTATTTCTTCGATCTGATTGAATTTATCTGAACTGATTTTAGTTTTCTTATTATCTATTTTTTCTATCTTTAATTATGATCTGAATTTTCTGAGCTGACCTAAATTTTTCTGTGATCTGAGCTGAATTCTTTTTTTAAGAAATTTGTCATTAACTACCTAATTTGAGACTTTTTTTAAAAAAAAACTACCCAGATTCTTCAATTAAAAACAACTACCACTTCTTCCAAAAACTATTAAATACCTCCCACTTTGATTTTCTGTTGCATGAAATACATCTCCAGCTGTGGGTCCACCAATCTTCATCTCTCTCTTATTCGACAAGTAAGTCCACATCAGCTTTTCACTCTTTCTTCTCTCTCTCTCTTCCTCTCATAACTCCTTACGCTCTGATTTCACCTCCATTTCATTTCTTTTTCCCTCTCTAACTTCACCTCCATTCCCCGCCATTTGAACTCTAATTCTCTATCATTTCTTTATCTCCTTTCTCTTCCTCTTTCTCTCTCCTCCCTTCCGTTCTTTCCTCTCTTCTTCCTTTCATGTCAACTCTTACTACTCTTTCTCTCTCGTATTTGCAAACTTCAATTTCAATTTCAATTCTTCCTTTCAAGATTCACCTTTACTCATTTCGATTCAATTTCTTCATGACATCATTGAACCTTAAATTTGGTAAAAGGAAAACCCCCTTTTCAATTTTTACCCAATTTGATTTTTTGAGTGTTTGATTTTCTGTTTCGGGTAAACAACTGACGAGTAGAAACAAAGCGCGGGTCAAAGTAGTCCACGCGAGCAGCAGAACAAGTAGCACACCACCAGTGCGATGTACAGGCGTCGGCGGCGGCAGCGGCACGACTTTCACGATAAATCCTACACGAAATTAGAGTGGAACTGAGAAGCAGATGAAAGTGGGAAAAATGGGTGTAGATGAGAAAAAGGCGGGAGGGATGAGAATGTCGAAGTGTGTTTTGTTCATAATAACTCACCTTCTTAATTTCTTCTGATCATTTATTTTTCGAGATTAATATTTTATCATTAGTGATTCTGGGGCATCGTTGCTCTTTGTTGAGACATTATTTTTTACCCTGAATTCAATCATGTTTAAGGTTGACAATTCTTTTTATCCACTTCCTTTATGTTATGTTCTTTGTATTTTTGATTTACTTAAAGCTACCCACTTTGGTTTGATTCGGAAAAGGTGAAGGACTAGTGTGGAGAATGTCCTGGGTGGGTGGGTTTAGGGAAGTTTAATTGATTTAAGTAGAGGGTAAAAATGGATTAATTTCAAAATAGGGGAGATTTGGAGGAAATTGAGAATAGGTGGGACCCACATGTTGGAAGTGGTTTTTTTGCCGGAAAATTGAGTGGGTAGGTATTTCTAATGTTTGCGAAAAATGGGTAGTTATTTTTAATTAAATGAAATTCGGGTAGTTTTTTTAAAGAAGTCCCAAACCTGAGTAGTTAATGACAAATTTTCCCTTTTTAATAAGCACTAGGATACTAACGCCTAGTCTATTAAACTCACACCCACAGAAAAAAAAATGACATTTTCCATATATAATCAAACTCCTCACTTGATATAATTGGAGTCAAAATCTTTAATACATCCTTCATTGTTCTTTTGCTTTTTTTATCTAAGAGAGGAGAAAGGATTATGTATGGGCATTGAAATTTTTAAGAAGGTTTTGGGCACAACCATAGAACCATCTGTGATTGTCTCTAATCGAGATGAATCGGCTTTGATGAATGCTATAAAGTTATTTTCTAAATGCTTGTAATTTGTTGTGTGTGCATATTTGGCATATTGAGAAAATATTTGGCTAAGTGCAAGCATTTTTTGGAGAAGGAGAAGATTGGGATGGATTTATGACACGTTGGACAAATATGATTAATTCACCTATTGATGTAGAGTTTGATTTAGGTTGGTTTGATTTGAAGTGAAGTACAAAAATTATAAAAAGTTGTTGGCTATATTAAAAAACATGGTTGCATGAAAGGAAAGTTTGTTAGTACATGGTCGAACAAATACATGCATTTTGGACACCTGTTTCGTCGAGAGCCCGAAAGTGCACATGCTACCTTAAAAGAGAGATCTTTATTTTTGAATGAGGATATTCGTTCTGTAAAGGAGAGAATTTATCATGCATTGACAATCAATTCAATGAAATCAATTCACAATTAGCAAGCGAGAAAATTCGAGTGCTCACTGACCTTTGACTTGCGTATTCCTTTCTTTAGTAAGGTCATGTGTCATGTCTCTCAATTTGCATTGAGAAAGCTTCTTAAACAATATGAGCTACATACTTCTGGTTCCATATCTCCTAATTGCACTCACCAATTTTAAACACTATGGGCCTTCCTTGTTGTCACATGATGAGAGACATGGGACATGACTTAAAACTTGAATGCATTCATTCACAATGGAGGATTGACAATAAATCACTTTTGAGAACACAAGAAAGGTTAGATTGTGATGGAGATCAAATTGACGTGCTCGTGGGTGAGTTACAAAATAAATATAAGCAATTGTCACTTGGTCAAAGGGAATGTGTTCGACAACAAATCTCTTTGTTTCTCAATTCTTTTGGACCTTTAGTACTTGAACCGAAGATTAGAAAAACTAAATGTTGGGTTAAGTTCGAGTAAGAAAAGGAAGCAAACGACCTCTACACAAAGGGATCCTTTAGCATTTGAGGTGGCTCAAAGAGTGAGAACGTGTAGCAAGTGTGGTGAAACAACTCACGATCGTCGAAGTGTCCGAYTAATGCTTCTCATGCTGACTCATCAATATCCATGTTTCCACTAACATCAACTGAAATAACAAGCCCATCTTCCTCTTTTACAGTTGATTTGAATTCTTTACRAAGCTCAGAAGACAACTTCTTCTAAGGTAACTTATTATGTACAAATCAATATCTTATAGAGGTGTTCCATATTTTTATAGAAAGTTTACATTATTGACATCAATAATGTGGTATTTGAAGTTCATATGTGGTATTATTGACATCAATAACTTATTTTGAAGGTGAACATATGCTGTCTTTTGTTATAAACATCTCATATGAGTATAATCTTTTTATTCAGGTTTGTCTTTGTGGAATGCAGAGTATATAAAGGACTCCTTTGTTTTTGAAGCTGGAACTTGAAATTTTCTTCGGAACTCAGTGTTAAATACTCCGTATGTTGTAGTGAAACAAAACAMAGTATAATTMTTTGTTCATAGGAAGTGTTGTAGCAAGTAAAACGTGGCCTGGCTACAATATTTCCCTAGCTTCTGGGTTGAGAGAGGGGTGGAGGCTTCCCGTCAATGCTACCCCGGGAGAGCTGACCTTCTATTGCACGTAGACTCGCTCTTTGCTTTCCTAGACCTCCTGGCTGAGAAATCTTGAGCGCCTGAC
>SNQN01003772.1:45588-57764 GCA_008642245.1 Bassia scoparia | reverse complement strand
GTTGGCATATTAGACAAACTCTTTGGAAAGGAGAAAAATAAAAGAATGCTTTCGGAGGAAAAAATGGTAAAAAGGGTACTTGATGAAAACTTTAATGACAAGCAAGTTATTTATAGGCAAAGATGCAAGGAAAATATCTAGTAACTTGAATCTTTCACCAAGCCATAAGCGAACATAGAATAGGAGGACGTAGGCCATAGTTGGCCGAACCTCATTAAATTTGTTKCTTCCTTTATTGCTTTACTTTATATTCCGCTGTGCCAGGAAACAACCCAACTGGTTCCTCACTTAATCCAAAAAGAAAGAAAAATTAGCAACGAGTCTTTTACACTCAATTCACCCCCTTCTTGAGTGCTACCAAACCTTCAATTGGTATCAAAGCCAAGGCTTCTCGCAAGAGTAACACCTAGAGGAGTCAAGTATGAGTACTAAAGAACTAAGTGCTATARGGTATGACAACAAGACACCAAAGTTCAATGGGAACAACTATTCTTGGTGGAAGAACATGATCAAGAGCGTGATCATGGGAATTGACTACGAGTGCTGGCTAGTAGTAAAAAACAGACTAAATGTCATATCCAAGAAGGTGATGAAGGAAATCTCATTCCTAAGAAAGATAGTTAGTTAACACTTGTTGATTACAAATTGTTGGAAAAGAATGCTACGACTACRTCAATTCTACAACAAGCAATAGGTGATAATGAAACAAACGAGATCTCTGGTTACAGCAATGCAAAGGAAATTTGTGATACCCTTGAACATGCTTTTGAGGAAACCAACGAGGTAAAAAGGTTTAAAATTGATTTATTGATGTCTAAGAATGAATTTTTTTGCTATGAATAAGAATGAAAAGATTAATGATTGTTTTCGTAGATTTATGACAATTGTTAATGATCTTAGATCTCTTGGTAAAAACTTTTCTGATGAGGATCTTGTGAGAAAGGTTTTGCGTAGTTTGACAGATGCATAGACAACCAAGGTAAGAATGATCTATGAAATAAAAGATCTATCTACCTTGTCTCTAGAATAGTTGATTGGTTCTTTCATGACTTATGAAATATTGATTAATTCAACGTCTGAGAAGGAACCAGCTAGAGACATGGCTMTTAAGGGAACAGTGGAAGAGGAAGACGATGAACTTGGCATGATTGCCAAAAGATTTGAAAGATCCGTTCGTGGGCGAAGAAGGAACTTCAAAGGTAAGAACTTTTAGAAGTCTAACCCTTCTACTACAGGTTGTTTCAAGTGTGAAGATAAAGGACACATTATTTGAGACTGTTCTTAGTGGAAGGAAAAACAGTCCAAATMTGGTGATAAGAGAACTTTCAATAATACTATGATAGCATGTATGTGGGGTGATTCTGAATYAGAGTCTGGTGTTGAAGAAGATTCACCTAATCTTGGTGTTTGTCTGATTGCCTTTACAAACATCAAAGGAGATAACACTGAATCAGGTACCAAAGGGGGAACCAGCACAACCAAGACTTGCTTGATGGGAAAGAAGGACGTACTGCATGAACACAAGGTAACCTTAGAACAATTTAGATAAGATATGCATGAAAATTATAGAGAAAATATGCTTGCTTGTATTAATTCTTTATTGTATGAATGCTATAAGTTGGGTGAGACATACATAACTAGCAAAAGTGAACTTAAAGAAAAACATGCTAAATGTGATATAGCTATTGCCAGTTGTGATCACCTAGAAAAAGTTTGCCATGAACTGAAAATTCAAGTGGCAGAACTAGAGGTTGAATTGGAAAAGTGCAAGGTGGAACTAGAAAAGGCAAGATATTCCTAAACTGGACTATCCTATGATGTGAAAGAGATCTACTGTTAGGTTCCCCAAAGACTTAGAACCACTAGCGTGCTTCTGATTTTCAGCGCTAGAAACAAGAAGCTCACGTAGCAAGTTCTTGTTGAAACCCTTTGAAACATTGGCTCTCAACTTAGAAGAATCACACAAGGAGATTGCTTCCATTAAAGCTGCACGTTCACGGTGTCCCTTGCAAGTACCAATGAAGAGATGGAAATGAGATGATAAAATTGACTTGCATATTTAAATATTAATTAAAAAAGGCAAGCAACCAATGTAGTTACATTAGGTTTGTCAATTCGAATTAAAAGTCAGTATAAGGTTGGAAAGCTGGTCAATTTAGTTCAGTTCAATTCAATTAATGTTAATTCAGTTCAGTTCAGTTTAGTTGTAGCGTTCATCAATTTCGTTTGACGAAGTTCAGTTCAGTCAATTCAATTTTGGACGGATTGAAACAGTTTAGTTTAATACAGTTCAGTTCAATGCAATTAAAATAGAAGATCAGTTCATTTTGGTGATAACATCAGTTCAGTTTGGTTGAACCGAAATTTAGTCAGTCATTTTAGTTTTGTTGTATCGGTTTAAGCTCAATCAGTTGAATCGTGATCATTTAGTTCGCTCGGTTTTGTTGGTAGCGTTCAGTTCATTTAGTGAATCGTCGTTCAGTTCAATTTATTCGATCAGTTAGTTGGTTCGGTTCAATCAGTTCAGTTGATCCGATATTCAATTCGGTTCGATACGGTTGATTGATCATGGATGAATTCCATTCAGTTGAATCAGGATCCTGTCAGTTCTGGTCGGTTAAAGTGGGTTCGGCTACTATCGATCGTTCAATTGTCTTATTTTGTTTTAAAGGAAGTTCATTCATCCAGTTAAATCGAAAACACGTTAATAGGCCGACGTTTGATAACGTTTCAGGAATATTCGTTAAGATCAGATGATGCCAGTTTATTACAATTCTTTTCCAATTAGGTCCAAAATCTCATCGTGTTGGTTCACTATGTTGTATATCATGCATGTATCCACGATGAGAATGATTGAAGGTGGATTCTTACATCAAGTTTTATAGATGTCGTTGAGTTATGAGTTTTATGATATCAAAGTCAACTAATCAACTCTATCTAAGTTAATTAATAGATCACGCATGTATCCACGATGAGAATGATTGAAGGTAAATTCTTACATCAAGTTTTATAGATGTCATTGAATTATGAGTTTTATGATATTAAAGTCAACTAATCAACTCCATCTAAGTTAATTAATAGAACATAACATGTTAATTAATCAACTCCATATGATATCAAATTCAATTATTATGATGTTTTACCACACTACCTCTCTTAAGGAGATAGATGATTGTATCAACAGTATAATAACGATARAGTTTCATACATTTAGTACGAAAGAGCATATGTCTAATATGGTAGGTTATAGTTGATTTATTGGTTGATATCTTAATGTCTAATTTTATAAGATGATTGAAGAAGCAAGGATGTCTAATTTGGTTAGTCTTAGGATGTAGTGTCTTTTAATCGAGTTTGTCAAAAACTAATCATCTCTATATGTGTCTTTTAATATATTTGATCATGATTCTAATTASGTATTTCAACTTCATAAATTGATCATAATTAATTAATATATCAGACCATAACATGCTAATTATTTCAATTTGATATATCAACTCATAAATAATTTCAACGATTATCTTTTTTTCTGTGTAATTTATAGACTTTTSGATTTTAATATAAAATTATATGAATATCTAAACATTATACGAATTAAAATTGGATTAATCAGGAACTGTATGCACCTAAATTTCGCGATCGTCCCTCTCTAAATTCTCTCTCTAAGTTCTTTAATGTCATGGCGAGACGAGGCCCGAAGAAAGGAGGTGGAAGAGGACGTGRATGTTCTCAGAAATCTGMTCATAAKGATGAGAAGGTCAAGGCGATTCAGAAGGACTCTCAATCGAAAGGAAAGGAGATTGTTCATGATGCGAAAATTCTGCAACCTGATTTTGCTATACTTGATGAAGATTTTGATCGTCACATTCTTTCGATTGAGCAATCGATTGAGGAGCTAGCTAGTGTTGATCGTGAGAAGTCCAAGCGTAGTGATTGTGAATGTGATTAGAACTGGGAGGATCGATCAGAGTATGTGCAGGTTTACGTTCAATAGATGGACCTTTTGTGTGGTGCAATACGAATGTTGCTCCTCTTCGTGCCTGAGCACACGCCTAATTAGAAGTGAATCTCTAAACCTGTTTTGGATAATTCTATGGCTGATATTGAGGAATTGGATTATTGGCATTTGGGCTAGTTGCTTATGTAATGGGTCTTAATCCCATGTTAAGGCCTTGTGGCTTTGCAAGAGATTGGGGAATCTATGTGGACAAGTAATACCATAAAAGAGGATTATTTCCACGCTTTTCAATAATGAAACTAAAAGCAGGTCTTGATGTTGCACCTCCTGTTCGATCAAAAGCCTATGTTTTGAGCAATGGGAAGATGACATGGAATCAATGCTACTCAATTTATAGTTGTCCCAGTTTGGATCAAATTCCTAAACTACCTTTGAAGTATTGGGGAGGTTGTCTAGAAAAAATTAATGAGTTTGATTGGGAAGGCATCAAACCAGATCATGCTACATGAAGTTTAGAGCACTTAGAAGGGGGGTGAATTGAGTGATTTTCCCCTTTATGATTTTCTTCTTTTTCGGATGTATTGAGAACCAGTGGCTGGTTTCTATTACGTAGCGAAGTTAAAATAAATAATAATAATAACATAAATAAAGGACACCAGATTAACGAGTTCACCCCACTATCGGCTCTGACCTCACCCTATCTCTTTTATATCTACTCTGAATTAAAGCCACACCCTGTTGTTTCCCTACTCCGGGAACCGCATTGCCCACACTTACTCCGACTAGCTTGACTCAACTATTACGTAAGTCCAATTGCTTTAACTCACAACACTCACCTAGCGTACCCCTCTGTTTAAGCTATTGACATGCAAATTTCTCTCTTTTGATCTCACTTCCTAAAATGGTAAAAGAAATATTACACTCTAATTGTGCTCTTATGTATGACTCGATGAAAGGTTTGTGATAAGTATTTTCTCTCAAAAATTCTCTTTTTAGTCGTGGAGAGATCTATGAATATGAGGATTATATGAGTATATATAGAACTTTAAAAACGGAAAAACTAGTTCCTAAATCACAATAACTTGACACAGTCAAGATGTAATTTGAGGAAAGTATATTCTGTTGATTAATCACAAAGATAAAATCAATAAGATAAATTCTCCTAGGATTAGGTACTAAATATATCTCTCGTCAATTTCCAGCTGCCTAGTGATATTTTTAAAACAGTTCTTGAAAAATATTTTAAGAAAATATTTTTCAAAAACCGCAGCTATATATTCCACGCAGAGAAACTGGTTCCCCAACCTGGTTCCCTTATTGAGTATGTTTGAGATTTTCCAAATATGTCTAGATTCCAACATGACTCCAAATACAGATAGACACTTATTCACCCAACTACATCATACTACAAAGAATACATGATAGACCTAAATAAACATTAAGTCAAACTTCTTTGCTTCATTAATCTTCAAGACTTGAATCTTCCTATTACTTCAATTCTGACACTACAACTTTCTTCAAATTTCTTCGAAAGGCCTCAGCTCAAGTCTTGAATAACTCAACTACTGCACATGTAAAATGGTTAGCACAATAAAGAAGATTTAATTGCTTTCCCAGCATAGCATTCGATGGAACAGTTCCTACTGGTTCCCACCAGTACATGGAACTTGTTCTCGCTCGTGCCAGGTTATTAGAGGCCCTTTTGCAATATGTACGGGCCCTTGCTTTGAAAGTTAATTCAAATTTGTTTTGCAAATAATCACGGTAACTAATTTCTAACACAAAAAAACTCAATTAAAAGTAAGTCAAATCACCAATTACATGACATCCAAAAAAATCAACCTAAAAATTCACTTAAAATGTGATTGTACGTGCGCCGGGGCGTCACGACGACTGATCCGGTCCCTCTGCTCCGGGGGTACAATTTAAGGGCGCCTAGTTTGTTTGCTACGATTGGTATTCTTACTTTTGCATAGTTGCCTGAAGTGTGTTGTGTTTACCTCGAAATGAGTAGAGGAAGTCGCCACCGCAATTCTTTTGGGAAGCTGCGGAACCCGTTTTAAGCCTTGCCTATAATTGCATAAGCAAGCAAAAGACTCTATGTCTGGTGTATACCCGTAATTTTCGAATATTATAATATATTTTCTATAATATAATTATGTTTACGCATAAAAAGATACATATTTTATTTGAAGGCTACATTTTCGTTTAAGTTTTTTTATGATAGAAAGATATATATTTAAATTCTATTTTTCTTTATATTTTATGATAGAATCTATCTTTTCTACTTTTATCCAAAGTAAATTAAATAAATTAAGTATTTAAAATTTTCCTAGCTAAAACTAAATCAACAAGAGCTTTTATTTTCTTTACTCCCCTCTTTCACTTAAAACCTCACTCAAACAAAAAAAAGGAAAGGAGAGCGTTGCTTGCCCACGCTGCTGCCGCGTCCGGCCACCCAACCCAGCTGGTTGGTCCTCTCTCCCTTCACTGTTTCTTGTTTCTTCTTTTATTTTGATAACATGTTTTAAATTTGTTTAAACTTTGAAATTTATAATCAAATCGTTTATGCTAGCTTTTGAGTGATACTTATAATTACAAAGTTTATGAGTGTGTTGATGTGATTTTAATTGGGAATTTTTCCATTTATGATTGCAAAATTAGGTTTTTCACGTTTTGATTAATCTGTCCAGTTTTGTATCGATTTTATTTTATTTTCTGTTTCAATAAATAATAACATTTGTCGTAGTAATGTATACTAATATACAATTGTGTTATGATGTTTAGAAATTTTCAAGCATGTTTACTATTTTAAAAAAATTCTCTTTGAATCAACTTTTCGTGTTTCAGTTCGTTTTTTTTTTTCTTATTTTATGTTTTTCAATAATTTACGTAATTTTGTCAAGTGATCTCTATGATATTATACCCTTGTGAAAAGTTCAGAATTTTCCAAGCAGATTTACGACGTAAATAGTTCTTTTCGAAATGGGCTATATTTTCGTAATCTGATGGGTTTTGATTTTATTATTTTTCTTCATCTATAATTATAATTTTAATGTTTATATATTATACATCTATAAAGTTTCATAAATTTTCGTAGTTTTAGTATTTTATACTAAATTATTACATCAGATTGACATTTTCGATTACAAAATTGTTTTGTTTATTAAAATTATTAAAAATATTTGACACAAAAATACAAGTAATTATGATATTTTTAGAGTTATTAAACATATTCAAAGTGATTTAACTATTTAAAGTATGTTTTAAGTTTTTAAAGAAATGAATGAATGATTGTTGTATAAGCGTTGAAGTTAATCTTAAAACATGTTCGAGGTTGATTTTTAAAAGTTTTATGGGTTCAAGAGATATGTATTGCTTTAATTTGTGTTAGATCTATAATAAATTGATTCTATTTGGTTGTAGGAGGATTCTCCTTGAGTTATTGTTGAAGTGAATACATAGCTGGATGTTTTCTTTTCAAGGTACGTACTACTTGCGGAACCCTTGATCTTAATGTTTGTTTGAGGATTTTGGAAACTTAAAACATGAGTAGGAACGTCCATGGAGTTGTTTAGTGGTCACGAATATAGTTTGTTTGTGTCATGTCTATAATTGTGAAAATGAAGATATTGTGGAAATGGTTTTCACGAGGTTTGATATGGAGGTTGTTTAGTCATTTGTCATTAACTAACCTGATTTGTCTATTGAGGAATTAAGTGAGTCAAGTATAACTTACTCCATGAGTTATTTTAAATACAAGGATGAATTAAGGGGGGTCAAGTGAGGTGATTTATTACCCGTTCATGCATGATGTAGAATTGAGTAAGGGAAGTATTCAAGTCTTAATGACGATGTTAGTTGGTTTGTCCACAGGTTTATTAATTAAAGAATGTTTGTGTTAAAATATTAGTATTTTTGTGGTTTTTTGAAGTTGATAAATAATTAAACTGTTAAATAATAAATTATGAATGAGCAATAAAACTCTGGATTGTGCACGTCTAGAGTATGACAATCGGGTGGGGTTGCGATTTATTTGCTTCCTTCCGAGGCCGTTTGATCAAGCGGCTCTCTCTATCTTATTTATAACGGATTTATCCAAAATGGGTAGTTTGAGATCTCATCTAACTATAGTGACGAGTCGCCGCTGTTCGCATCTGGTTATTGACTTTTTTATGCTTTCGACGGGAGGCATGGGGGATTGAACTGTGGACCTTGTGTGTCCGGTTGAATTGTGACACCTAGATGTCTGGTTGATTGTGGCACCTTGTGTATCTAGGTAGGACAACCTTGTCTATTGCTCAATCATAAAATAATGTAATGAACTATTGAGTCAGGTGTCAAAGCAGAGTTGAACTATTCATACAGGTGTTGAGGTTGAGTTAACTATTTATTCAAGTACTAAGTATGTGTGACAGGTTTGGTGTTGATTTTGGTATTGAGGTATGTTGGATCAAATGTATATCTAAGTGGTTGAGTTTATGATAACCACCTTTGGTTTCTTATATAAAGTGTCGTTGTGTTGTGACACCACCATTGGGTTTTTTTTGTTTCTTAGCAGTGTCTAACTTGGTCTGTCTCATATTGGCGGAGATGTTTCGTTTGTTTCTCGTTTCATAATTGTACTACTCAGCTTTGCTGATGCTGTGTTTGTGTTGGTGTGTCCACATTTTCTCTTTGGTGACCTGTGTGATCCTTATTTCATTTGGAAATTATGGGAGCAGACTTTTCACAAAATGTGCAGTGTTGATGGCTAACATGTGCATTTGCAACGTTGGTTATGGAGTGTTTGAGTTCTATACTCTTGATGTTGTTTAATGTTTCGTCTAAAATTTAGTATTTTATAATTGGATAAATAATGTTTCAAGTTTCGTGAGTTTGCCAAATATTTATCCTGGTTTTTAAAGAAGGCCAAAGTTTTTCCAAGTTGTACGGTTTTAAATTCTTTGATAGATTCCTAAAGTTTGTTTGTTGTTTAGTCTTTTCCGTTTGCAATTTTGAATAGCCAAAACGTTTTTCACATTGGCAATAACATGTCAATAGTTCTCCATATCTTCAATAAATATTCCAGGAAAAGGGAGAATAATTGGGTGTTACACTGTAGTGCACCAAAGTCTGGATTAGGGACAAGGGTAAGGTGAAGTAGTGCACAGCACCCCCCGCTCTAGCGGCCTCTACTCATTTATTGCGAGTTCACTCTCCGAAACGAACAATAAAACTTTTCCGTTTAAATTCTAAGCATGCAATTATTGGCGGGTTGTTTAAGATACTATCGCAATAGTGCTAGTTTTTGTGGCATGTGTTTTATTCCGTATTCCAAGAGCCTAATGCCGGTTGTCCATAGTTATCTTATTAGGCGTGAAACACGAAATTTGCAGGTCTTTGTTTAAGCACTATTATTGTTGTAGAGACAGCATGCAAGCACTCGTACGAGGAATTAAAGTTATGCCTTAAGTGCTTTTTAATTCAATTGCCGATCATTGTTAATCAAAATTACATGCAATTACATAAAAAGTCGAATTTCTAAACAAGCATGCAAAAAGGGGGTTGAATTGAGACGTTGGCCTCAACTAACTCGAACACATGTCGAAAGACCAAGAACGCTGCCTAGACCCTAGGACCTTGTCGAACCTTAGAACCCTTGAAACCTCTTAGATCTATTGTAAAGGAGCTTGAATAGCTTTTATGTGTTGAATGTGTTTAGAGTGTTTGTTAGGGAAAACAGGAGAGCGAGAGAGAGAGTTTGCGAGTGAGAGAATGCAGTCCAAAAGCCAAAGCTTGTGAATGAAAGGTGATGCTCCTATTTAAGCAAGCGTCAAAATTGGCAAAACAGGAAGTTTCTGGACACATTATGCCTAAAACAGGTGCAATTGGGCCCCAGTTTCGAACCTCGATTTGGCCAATTTTCTTGCCTTGAATAGCGTGATGCGTATATAATATATATATAATCGACTGATGTGTATACAATTATATTCGATATTTTGCGATTGCGTCGGATTATATTGCATTCGAGATTATTTACCTCGAATCGGGATTGTAATGAATAATCGTATATTAATCGTATAAAATAATAAATTTTATACTATTATAGTTGATATTATTTAAAATATGGCTGATTTCCATGATGCTAGGATTTTCGACTCCCTCGGGACGCGTGTCTCGATGCGAAATCCCGGGATGGCCCGCTAGCTCTGTTTTGCGTTTTTTGATTAAGAATTCGTAATATTAAACCATAAATCGAAAAAAATATGTAAAATTCCTTATGAAAATAGGGTGCTTTGCTAACTTTGTGGATTTTGGAATGTGTTCATATTTAATAATTATCACAAATTAATTAATTGTTGAAATTTCCGAAATTACCAAAAGGCTTAGAAAAATTTAGAAGAAATTCGGAAAATGCTAGAAAAATTAAAAATTGTTAAAATTATTTGAAATTAAAATATTTTTTGATGCAAATACTTGGAGAGGTGTCTGGTGCAAGGATCTGCTTTTTTAGGGCCTGTTAGGGTCCTAGCTCTCTCGMTTTGACTTGTGTGTTGCGAGGGGTGTCTTATCATTBGCCGTTTTGGGCTAGGGACAAATGTATGTATCTACAGTAATATCGCRTTACACTCKTTGAAACAAAATTATCTACAAAAGTTTCAATGTCAATGCCATCCCAAAGATCATTCTCAATAGCTATTAAGCAAGTCCATTTACCCTTTCTTGCGTCATGGTTGTCCTTAAGTATGACTTGAGCAACTTCAGCTTTGAGAAACTCCTCTTTGCAGGAGCAACAATAACAGGTATAGTTAATAAAATTCTGTATGCAATTGTAACATTAAGAAAGCAATTGAAGAATTTCAAGAACCTTAATATATCCATTGCTCCCATCATTGCATTAGGCAACATCTCACTAAGCAATTTTAATACAACAAAAAGATCCTTTCCATTACAATAAGAAGGAGYATCCTCAAAGTGACTACAACAAGATTGGAGTTTAATGTCATCCATTGATTGCAAATTTTTWGAAGTAAACAGAAAACCAAAAACACTCTCATATAATTCATATTGTTTAAACCTCTTTTCCAATGATGAAATAGCTTGATCAACAATGTAGATAAAATATTGAATTCTAAATGATTCCTTTGGTGATAATGATGTCTCTTCACTACTCAAATGAAAGAACRACCCTCATATGTGAGGTATTTGGTTGAAGTGGAAGTGAATGGGGATTTTCCTAATACAATTCAGTTTGTGAATAAAGTTGGGGTTCTGATTACATTGGCGATTAAATTTGAATGGAAACCATACTTGTGTCAAGCATGTGGTCAGATGGGGCATGAGTCCACTAAGTGCACTAGGAAACCGGAGCAAGTTTGGCAGGTTAAGCAATCAGTTCCTGTTCATGTAGATGATCCTACAGTTTGTGCAAAAGTTCCAGATGCTCTTGTGGAGAAATTTGATTCTGTTGTGGTTCACGAAGCCCAGGCTGTTGAGGGGGGCCAGATTACTCCTTTGAGGGTGGCTAAACAACCTACATTAGCTGCTGCAGCTCCAGTTTGTGTCAAGAATTCTTAAGAGAGGCTACCTAATTCTGAGGTTCAGGTTAGACATGTTGTGGATTTGTTATCCTCTAGTGACATAGGGGATGGAGGTGGTCATGGATAATATGTTGATTTGGAATGTGAGGGGTTTAAATTACCCCCATAAGTAGAGGGAGGTTAAACACCTCATTTATGATCAAAAAGCTGGTTCGATTGGTTTATTAGAGAGTAAAATTATGCCTAAAAATTCTAGTAATGTTTATATATAACAATTTGTTTAGGGGTTGGTGTGTGTACRKGTGCCGGGGCGACACCGGGTCGGACGRGGTCCGGTCCCTCTACTCCGGGGGTTACAATGAGTTGATGACTCGGATTTTGCTACAATTGAATTCTTGCTTTTGCATAGTGTGAGTATGCCTGGATTTGTGTGTTTATACTCAAAGCAAGTAGAAGAAGTTGATAGAGCGTCGCCAACCTATTAAATAATAAAACCTAACTCGGTCTCACTAACTACTWGTAAGGGCAAGAAAGGGTCGAACCCATGAGAGGCGTTGAATCAACCACCGAAAGTCATTGTTTAAATAAGCTAAGKCAAACTAATACTTTGAGGTTTGTTTGTCATTAAATTAAGAGTTACAACTAGACTTGAGTTTAAACGAGGAACTTTGATAAAAAAGGATCTAGGGCAATGG
>SNQN01003772.1:23583-45563 GCA_008642245.1 Bassia scoparia | reverse complement strand
TACATCACTCAATTCATCAATAGATTGCAAACAAACAAGGAAATTACTCAATTTGGGTTTAAACTATGGATACAACGTCACCTTAAGACACCTTAACTACTCTTTCGAGCTGGAAGGATGCCTAATCATGGAATTACAACCTAATTCATGTTAAAATTCCAAACCAAGTAGACAACAACAGATCGGTGACAACAATGTTTTTTCCCTTACTAGAAAATCAATATTTACATGGCCTTTAGTTCAAGCCAAGCTTTAAGGAGCTACAACCTAACTTCATCTTCAATCCTCATTGATAGGAGCTAATAAATAATGAACTGTGTGATCAAATCACAGACTGCATGAAATCCCTTAAACAAGGCTAATTACAACAACAAAAATCAAATCCACAATAATTAGCCATCCTGGCAATTTTGAGGGTTTCACCAAACCCTAAATATTACCTCACAATCCATAAAATAGTTCCATAAACACAATTTATAAAGTCTCATAATATTAAATTCCAAAGCTGAATCAACAACCACATTCAACAAAGACCATAATCAACTAATAATACATAATAATACCACACAATCACTACAAGGAAGAACAAAAGAACTAAGAGAGTAAGTTATGAAGCTTCAATGAGAACAACATGTGGAACACTTGCAAACTATAAACAACTGAGATTTAAACTAAAATACAAAAATTGAGAGAATTGAAGTTAAATCTAAACTAAGAGAAATAACCTAAAAACTAAGTCCCCAAAATATGGACAAAAGGTATTATATCAACCCCCCAAATAAATCAGAAGAAAAAACCTAACATATATGAGAGTAAAGAAGGTCAACCGACCGTGTCATAACTGACACGACGATTGTTTTGCTATCCTGCACCACAGTTCAAACAGCATAAACTGTCTCTTGGTTGTCGATTTAGGCTTATGACTATCGTACCAAGCTAAGAATAAACTTTTCACCTCCAGAAGAAAACGCCAAAATCCGAATGACGGATCAAAAAGATATGCGATTTAATAAAGCCCTTGGTATTCTACTTCGCACCCAAAGCCTTCACTTAACATACAGGCGACAGTTCCTTTGTAGAGGCTGTATACTTCTCACCAATACTTATGAATTAAGCTTTAACCATTTATCCGCGAAGATTAATGAAAAGATCTTTCCGATACCAAGTAAATAACAACCATCAAAGTGATAATTATGCAGAAAGTATGGCCAATGGTTGACAAAAATAACGACACATATACATCCAAATGCTTCACAAAGCCCTGCAAATGTTGACACTCAACACCAAAAATACCCGTGAAGCATCTAGTGTGACCAAAGTAAGTAAAATAATTCAAAAGAGGGAATTAGGACAAATTAAGACTAAAAATAAGAAGAAAAATTCACTAATAATGTCTTGTAACCACCTTAACAGAAGTCGCCACTGCACTTCTTTCGGAAGTTGCAGAAACCCTGTTTTAAGGCCTTCCTAATAAGTTGCATAAAGCAAGCGAAAACTCCATTCTTTGTTGCACCAAAGTCTGATTAGGGACAAGAGTAAGGTGAAGCTAGTGCACCACACCCCCCCGCAATTCCTACGCCTCATTCATCATTGCCATTCTTGTAAAAAAGACAACAAACAAACAATTCCTTTTTACCCTAGCATGTAAATTACTATGGGGTTTGACTTAACAAAATAGATGCATATAGACTATTTGTTGTTGCGACATGTGTTATATCCATATTAAAGGGTGCCTAAAAGCCAATTTGTCTAGAATTAGTCTTATAGGTGAGAAATCAATTGCCTCTTGTTTAAGACATAATAATGGTGTGATTTGCAAGCATGCAAGCATTCAACAAGAATTAAAGGTTGTGCTAATGTGATTTTTAATTCATGTCGGATAGTTGTTAATCAATATACATTCTATGCATAAAAGTAAAATTTCTACAACTTGCAAAAGTGCGTGTAAGAAATTAGAAATTGCCTTTAAACTTACCTTGCAAACACGACGCTTTCGATCGAGAATGGGCTTGGACCCTTTGAAACCCTTAAGACCCACCTTTGACAGAACCCTAAGGAACTTAAAAACCCTGAAAACTTTTTAATTGTATTTGAATGCAAAATATTTTTGTTATTTACATTTGATGAGAGAGAGTTATTTGAGGAGAGAGGAGGTATGAGATTATGAGGCTTGAGTGTCAATAAAGGGTCTAGGTTGCTCATTTTAGGCAAAAGCTAAAAGACAATAATTGACTTAATTGCGCCCAAAATGCCAAAAACCTAGCGCAATTACGCCCAGCCTCCTTCCTTTTTTGTTCATTCAACTTGCCTATCTACGATTGCAGTATAATATTAATAGTATAACAATTATTTTGATTTTATTTGATCGATGTTTCTAACCACAAATCAACTTGATTGATTGGAGAGATATTTCAGTGGGCCCCCACACTCGGTGTGGCCTAAGCTCCCAATGAACGCACGTTTCGCTTTGGTGTGCGTTTTTTATTAGGAAATTTCATAACTTAATTTTCACAACTCCAGAAAATATGAAAAATCTATTCATAAAAATTCCTTGTACAAAAACATTTGCATGTTGAAAATTTCGAAATTTTGAAATGTTTTCATAATTTAATTATTTATCGCAAAAATTATTAAATTGCTGAAGAACTTCCAAACATGCCAAAATGCTTAGAAAATCAGAAAATTCAGAAAAATTTAGAAAAAAGTTAAAATATTTTAAAATTATTTTTAAACTTAATAACTTACTTTTAAGTGCATTTGCGTATAGACTGCCAGGTATGAAAACTGCCTTTCAAGTTAGTTAGGCCTAGCTCTCTCTCATTCAGCTGATGTGTTGCAAGGGTGTTCTTTCATCGATCATTAGGCTATATAAAAGTAGATCACAGGTGTTCCTCTAATTTACTTTGTGAAAGAGGGAGATCTATCCTTGCTGGAGGATTCTTGAAGTTAGAGTCTCTTTACTCCATCCATCAATCATACACCTTTAGTTCCAAATAAGCATCTACGAAAGTTCTTTCATTTACTGTATTTTATGTATAATGATATCAACTCAAGATCTGATTTTATGAAGGTTTAATCCTCAGTTGAAGACAGTAATGTTAGGTCTTGGCTCTAATCTATTGACTTTCCAATAGTCCTCTTATTTGGAATGATAGGTGGGAAGTCATGTACATGCTAGAGAAATGCAGCCTTTAGGCACTTAATTGATTATTGACATCTTGACTGTATGAAGCACACTGGCATAGTACTCTTGACTAAAAACCCAAAGTGCTTATAGTGTTTGTAAAAATTGATTAGAACAATGTTAAGAATGATTTACACATATTCATTGTTTGAACCTCCTAAGTTCTATGAGCAAGGTTGGCGTAGATCACTGTCAGCCACTATATTTGGAAAGAAAGTTATTCTGGGCAAGAAAGACCCTTTAAATTCTTTATCATTGCGGGTGAGCATGAGCATTTTGATAACTTGTCTCTATGGTTATTGAGCAAGGAGTTCCTTGTTTACTATGTTCTCTAGTTGTTAAGAGCCAGTATGAAAATGCTTAAAAGAGTTTAGGCTTTTGAATAGTAATGTCTTATGCTGCCATGCTAACCAATGTTGATGTGTCACAACTACCTAGAATCCGTCGTTGCGTACCATTATTTAGCACCAATCATCGGTCGCCTACTAGCTTGTAGCGACCTATTATTCGGTGGCTAAGAATAATTTAGGCGGTTTGAAATTACGACTCCAAAAAAAAATTAGCGACCGATTCGATCGTCGCTAATGTTTTTAGCAAAAAAAACAAAAAACAAATCATTAAAAATTAAAACCCTCAATTGGCCTTACCAACGACACTACCATTCCCTCTCACTCGATTTTTCCCTAAAATTCAAAAACCCCACATCGCTCTTCCCTCTCATCCCCCTCCGGCGCAACCCTTGCGCTTACCCCCTGTCGGCACCCTACCTCCGGCGACCTACTCCCACGGCTTCCCTCCCTTCTCCCTCTCCTTTTCTCCTCTTTCTCGCTCCCTCTTCCCTCTTATCCTTCTCCCTCTTTGTACTATCGAATAGCGGCGCAAGCACCGCCACCACCCAACCACCGCGGCGGTCGGCGCATTGCCAGCAGCAGCAGCAACCAGCGCCCCATTTGGCTCTCTTTCTCCTCTTCCCTTGTCCTTTGTGCCCACTTCATAGGTATAAACCCTAAAACCTCCAAATTGATTTCTAATCAATTTTATTATAATGCGAATAAATATTCTGTTTTAAAATCATGTTTGATACTCTCATGGCTTCTCTTTTGCTGCTTTTTGATGGACATGTGGTTCTTATTCTGTCAAATCTTCTCAGGATATAGTCACATTAATTTCTAAACTTGTTTTTTTTGGAATTATTTGCTAAAACTTAAATAAATTTGAACCTAATTATCTGCTTGTTTTAGACGTGGCCGTGCGCCCTCGCGTATAGCGGGGTGCGGCTTGTATACATCGAGGTCTTTGCTGGGCTTGAGCCACGGATCCGCCACAATGGGAAGTGCGTTTGGGTAGTGTGTGAGTAAGGGGATCGCACACCTGCTATAAATTATTCACGACCCCGAAACGTTGGTGCCAAATTAATGGCCCACGTTTTGATCTATAACCAGTCGTGAGTTCTCGGGACATATACGAATCGATCTGTAACCCAATCGCCCGCAATAGCGCCCTACTCGTCTCATTGCAATTCCATCATCACGTTATTGAATGCACATACCTTACTTTTAGCACCTAGAAGCGTACAAACTAAAAGATTATACGAAGTGTGTTTATTATGCACCAGAGGACTACCAACTAGTAAATTGTGAACACTTTGCGTAATCCATTTAAAACGCGCTCAAACCGGTTGATCATAATTAATCTGATTTTAAATGGATTCACATAATTTCCGTCTTGATTACATAATATTACAAATGATGTCAACCATGACAATGCGACGTATATGAAATTCAAACATCATATATTACAACCAACTACCCTGAAATTCTGCAACAAACAACCAAATTTATTCGTAAATAAAAAACGATGCGAAATGAACCTCGTCTTGAGATCGCTACAAGGACAAGAAATCTTTATTGACAATGATATATAATAATAAAATGAAATAAAAAGAACAAACAATGAAAAAACTTTAACCACTCACCAATATACATGCAATAATTTAAATAGTGAGTTTCTACATTTTTAATTAGATTAAACTGGTAATCGTTATTAATTAGATTGAGAAATGAAAATGCAGTATCTGTGTTCATGCGTTAATCTCAGAAGTACCTGTTATCGCTCGCTTGATCGAAACGAATCATGCTTAACTCAAGAACGTATGTATTAGAGTGTGTGAGAGAGTGTAGGCGTGACGAGAATGAATACGCAGTTAGGACGGGGAAAATTGAATAATTTGTGCTGTTTCTCGAAATGAGCAAGCACGATTTATGGCGCCGAGGAGGAAAAATGCCTGCGTAATATACGCAGAACCTGCATATGTACGCAGGAGACCTGCGATATATACGCAGGACCTGCGTATATCGCGGAACCTCGTATATACTCAGTCTAGGACGTATATACGCAGGCCCTGCATACGCTCGATGTATTCTCCGCGTATTTTTGGTTCCTCCGATTTTAATTTTTATTTGCCTTTATTCGACGCACTAGACACCCTCTCTCCAACAAGGATTCTAAGTTTCTAGAAGTTTCCACGTATTTCCGGGGTATTTTTTGTGATTTGTATTTTTTGTATTTTCTGCGTATAAAAACTATAAAAATCATTAGAAAATATAGAAAATCAAAAAATTAATCTAAAAATACTGGTGAACTCAGAAAAAATGTGAAGAGGTGATGAAAAGTAGAAATCAGATCACCTGTAAAATTATTTTTAAAAAACCCTAAATAGAAATAATAAATAAATAAAAGAAATATTTTGCCCCTTTTATTCCTTATGCTCAATGTCCGAGTATGGACCTTCACGTATTTCCAACTTATGTGAGTCAAAGCATCTTTTCGAATCATTACTAATCGCGAGACCGGTATGTTTCATCACTGATACTCTTTTCGTGGAGACCCTTTTAGCTACATTGTTAATTTTAATCTCGTTTTGACTGTATCTCAAAAATATGAAATTGAATCAGCTTTCTCTTGACGTTGTATCATGATGATTGTATGAGATTTATTGATATGATTCTGTAATAGTTAGCTCATTATTTAACCAAAATAAAAAAATTCATATTCTAGTTAAAACACCCATCTAGTTTTCTTTCCAGCTCTTAGGTTTGTCCCATAAATCCCCAAAAAATTAAAAAAAAGTAAAAATTAAGCCTGGATTTAAATTTTTGTGAGAGTAATCCAATTGGTTTTGCTCTGTTTTTGAAAATGTTAAAATGCCAAAAGTTTAGATTATCATATTACATTCCGCTTTTCCTATTTAGCTTGCTTCTTATATGCTTTTAATCAAAAATAGCAGATGAATCAAGGAAAACAGCTTCATGATTTATTGATAAGTTGTTTTTTTTGGTTGGTTTCAGTTTAGTTAAGTAGTTGATCTCAAATCATTCTTAATTGAATTCTTAAATTGGAGTTTATGTTCTTAGCTTTTGATTTCGCTAGTAACTCTATTATTCTGTGATGAGTTAAAATTACATATTATGAATGATTTACATGCATATTCAGGGAGAGCATATAAAGAGTTGCTCAAGCTCTTACATAGGCGAATTGCGTTAGTTGGAAAAAATATTGAGCAATTAAGAGACACTAATGAGGTTTTGTGCTATCATGTTAGTATACAATCTGTTTTCATCTTTATAGTATATCAAAAGAATTATTTCAATAATCTACAATCTTGATTGATCTGGCAGATTAATAATGGAGAGAGAATTTTGGAGATATGCTTATCTCGTGCTTTTGATGACATTCGTCTTAACACAAGAAAAGAATGGAGTATGTTCCCTCTCTTTTCCTTAGACAAGATTTCCATTCCCAATTATCCGATTTCAAACTAAAATTCACCTTTTCCTTCCTCGCACATTATTTTGGACTACTTGTCATATGTTTTGAAAAAGAATGCCTGGAGAGGAGTGCAAGGAGGTAATGGTCGCAAAGTTTTTCCAGGAAAAGCTTCTAGCCTACAAAGTTTGCACTTAGTAGTACCCTTACATAAAGATATTAAATTTTGTCGCCTTTTATATATTAAAATTAATACTAATATAAAGAACGTACTGTCCGTGCCTATCCATTTAGTATGAAGTGAACTTGGAGCATCTAACTGATTAAGAAAACCAGTTCTCAGATTAAGTTCCACCTGTATTGTGAGCTTATAATATTCAGGTTAGAATTAGACTGCCAGTTTCTAGACCTATATTTTCCAAGTATACTTGGATCAGATGCAGAATTGTACTCTTGCCTTTGATGGTTAGGGCATTATCCTTCGCAAATAATAAGATAAAATCTGCCAACTAAAAGCATTGCCCGTATCTGTACTGAACACAGCTCAGAGCAGCAAATGGAGCTTCTAGGATGCCCCGTTTCCGCGCTAAATGTATTTTTCCAGTGTTCTTTATCTTGTGTTATGTATTGCATTTATCTAGATGTCTCATATTGTATTATTGCCGTTTCTATATATTGTGGAACCTTTTTTTTATCTTTGCCCAATAATAATAATTAGAGTTTTTATACTTCCATGCAATTTTACTGTAATCTTGGGGGTTTAACTCTCTTCCTAATGATGAAATTAGATGGAAAAAATTCATCATTTTCGACGTATAACATTTCTCAATGGCGTTAATCCTGAAGCCCTAAGTGATACTTATTATCTTTCGGACGGCCACATTTTTTACTCACTTCAATATCCCCGTATATCGAGTGCCAGACTGAAGGATCTGCTTCTCCAATCTATATCAGCTTGGTGCAGGACAAAGAGTATTTGGTTTCTTTTCGAAACCAATCATGCTGCCACCCTCTAGACTACAAAGCCCTGCTATCAGCATTAGATAACAAGATCCTATCCCAGTTACAAGATTCTTCTAAGTTATGCAAAGGTTCGGTTTGTTCTTCAACATATGTCGAGAGTTTCATCTTCTTCTGTTGGTTCCAGTGAAGACTCACCTTCCTGATTCCATTATTATTTTCTATTCCAGTAATTTTTATTTCTTAAAATTCCTCTTTCCTACCACAATATCTCCATCTTCTTCCCAGCACTCGAGTTTGTTGACCATATTCTTTAGGATGCATGTTAAACTATGAGAGATTTCCGCGTGATGTGGTGCTGAAGATTAAAAACTATTTGCGACTTTTCTGAACCGCCTTTTAATACTGTAGTTGGACAATGACCCAGATTCTCTTTTATATTCCGTGAAATGCAGAAAAAACCATGTAATCATATTTTAATATTTTGTCTTTACTTGGTTAAAAACTCTTAACCATTTTATATTTATATCTGAGAATATTTTTACTTATTCGTTTTTTATTAATGTGCATATCTAAGTACTTTTCACCACATACATCCATCTCCAATAGTTGTCGAGCTAGTATTACCAGGGATCTTTCTTTCTTCGAATGGGACTTAATTATTTGTTTCTTTTTATCGTCTTTCAGTCAAGTTCAAACTGCATGTACCTGTTAAAACATGGAGTGAAGAACGACAAGCCTGAGATGCTATAGTTTTTTTGTTACTTATGATTTAAAAGCTGTATTTATCTATGATGATCATGTTTGCCTCTTAATATGTTTATACGTACCATTTATATATTTATTGAGTGATAACTTCAATGGAATATATGACTATATAAAAATAAAGATACAAACCATTTTATCTTACTTTTTGTTTTTAGAAAGAAAAAAAAATTTTTCAGCGAATTTTATTTTTAATTCAAACTGTATTAAAGAAAAAAACAATCCCAAGATTCCTTTGTGTTGATGATTCATGTTTTATTAAGAATCTGAAAATTTGGAACTTCAAAGCATTACATCGTCAATTAATTCTATCATACAGCTGCTTAGTATTTTTTTGAATTGTAACTAATGAAATATCCAAAGATCGCTTGTGCTCATTTTTTATTTGAAGCATAACCAATATTTCAAGAGAGATTTTAAAGTGCATTTCAAGTTAACAAACCAGTATATCCTTTATATTTACAGATTAACCATTTTATCCAATATTCACAAACTTTATTTTATATGTATGCCTACTTCTAAATAACTTATAAAGCCGTCGAACATCCTTTATACTGATTGATTATTGCTGCTAAGAACTTAGCCAAGGTCGAATAGCCAGAACTAAGATATCGTTGGGACAGATCATGTATACCCTCCGATTTGAAACTCGTTTCCCAGTTGCAGCTACCAATATCCGAACCCCATGTTGTTTTTGTGCATAGGTTTGAAGCCCTTTAAGTCCAATTACTTATACCCTTTATATTAATATTTATTTTATACAAATTTCATTCAGGCCTATCAGTATGAATCATAAGAGCAGCCCTTCTATTCATAATCTAAATGGTCTTGAACCTACTCTACAAGCTCAGGCTTCCAGCTCAAGATACTATATTCCGTATTAAGAAACGGCGCGAGTAACTTACTGATATCTCAGCACTAAGTGGCGGACAATCTTCAACCAACATTCAAATTCACCCCTTCCCTTCTCTGTAAGTGCAACGTCTGCAATAACCTTGTGCGATGTAGCCCTATAACTATGTACCTTAGATTTTGATTGTAACGGCTTGTTATGAAGTCAGCGTTGAGAGCCATAGGAAGTCTCGACTGTCCCTATATGCAATACCACTCATCGAACTCATTGTTACCTTCTCAGTCGAACAACAGCCTCCCCCACTAGATTACATTCAATATGCTGAAATATTACCAAGTCTTGAATTCCATCTAAACTGTGGTACATTTTACTTTATGATACTATGAATATTCGAGAGTAACGATTACATTCTTAGTGCCACATTGTCTACTATTTTCTATGCCTTTCCCGCATCCTAATATCCTCTCGAACAAATGACCATTATCGCTTGTTGCTTCTGAATCGATTACAACAGTTAGTGAAAATCCCAACATTCAAAGGTGCACCTGCCTGCCCCTAGTTTCATTATTCCAAAAAGCGGACTGAGAAATAATCCTATGCTTCATGGGTATTACCTTGGGCCACCCCTCTAGCATTGCCCACCCAAATTCTCTGCAAAATCCCTCACAGGCCCTTTAACATGGGGCATTCAAGGACCCATTTACATAAGCAACTACCCCCAAATGGCCAATACAAGTCAATTCCTCAGAAGACATATCAGCCATAGAAATATGTCAAAACAGGCTTTAGAAGATTCACCTTATCGTGACATTAGGCTGACATTTGCTTCCACGAAAGAGGAGCAACATTCGTGTATGCACCACCACCAAAGGTAATTCCCCTTATTTTGACCGTAAATAGGCTGCAATACTCTGAAAAGGTTTCCTCCCTTTATTGCTCGCCCCAGTATCTAATCACATTCAACAAATCACACTAACCCTTGGACTTCTCACGCATTCACACTAGCTACTCCTCAATCGAATAATGTGTACGATCAAAATCTTCATCAAGAGTAATAGACAAACAATATCAGCATGCCCCACACTCTACTCCGAATGTGCACTCAACTTACTCTCGTAAGTCCAATGTGCTTTAACTCACAAACACTCACCTAGCGTTCAACCCCTCTGTTGAAAGCATTGACAATAGCAAATTTTCTCTCTTTTTGATCTCACTTCCTAAAAGGTGATAAAGAGAAATATTACACTCTAATTGTGCTCTTATGTATGACTCGATGAAAGGGTTTTGTGATTAAGTATTTTTCTCTCAAAAATTCTCTTTTTTAGTCGTGGAGAGATCTATGGAATATTGAGGATTATATGAGTATATATAGACTTAAAAACCGAAAAACTAGTTTCCTTAAATCACAATAACTTGACGAGCGAGTCAAGATGTAATTTGAGGAAAGTATATATCTTGTTTGATTAATCACAAAGATAAAATCAAATAAGATAAATACTCCTAGGATTAAGGTAACTAAATATATTCTCGTCAAATTTTCCAGCTGCCTAGGATATTTTTTAAAACAGTTCTTTGAAGAAATATTTTAAGAAAATATTTTTCAAAAACCGCAGCTAATATATTCCACGCAGAGAAACTGGTTCCCCAACCTGGTTCCCTTTATTGAGTATGTTATGAATTCTGTTCCAAATTTGTACTAGAATTCACAACATGACTCCAAATACAGATAGACACTTATATCACCCAAACATACAAATCATACTACAAAGCACATTACATGATAGACCTAAATAAACATTAAGTACAAATCTTCTTTTGTCTTCATGTAATMTTCAAGACTTGAATCTTCCTTAATTACTTCAATTCTGRGCACTACAACTTTCTTCAAATTTCTTCGAAAGGCCTCCAAGCTCCAAGTCTTGGAATAAACTCAACTACTGCACATGTAAAATGGTTAATGCACAATAAAGAGTATTTAATTGCTTTTCAGCATAGCATTCRATGGAACAGTTCCTACTGGTTCCCCACCAGTACATGGAACTTTGTTCATCAGGGCCGTGGCAAGGTTATTAGAGGCCCTTTGCAAATTATTGTAACGGGGCCCTTGCTTTTGAAAGTTAAATTTCAAATTTGGTTTTGCAAAATAATCGGTAACTAATTTCATTAACTACAAAAAAACTTCAATTAAATAGTAATGTCAAATCACCAATTACATGACATCCAAAAAAAATACACCTAAAATTCACTTAAAATGTGATTGTACGGGCGCGGGGCGTCACCGGACGACTGATCCGGTCCCTCTGCTGGGGGTACAATTTAAGGGCGCCTAGGTTTGTTTGCTAGAATTGAATTCTTACTTTTGCATATGTGAGTATGCCTGGAGTTGTGTGTTTACACTCGAAATGAGTAGAGGAAGTCGCCACCGCAATTCTTTTGGGAAGCTGCGGAACCCGTTTTTAAGCCTTGCCTATAATGCATAAAGCAAGGCAAAAGACTCTATGTCTGGTGTAATCCCCGTAATTTTCGAATATTTATAATATATTTTCTATAAATATATTAGGTTTACCGATAAAAGATACATATTTTTTTTGAAGGCTACTATTTCGTTTAAGTTTATTTTATGATAGAAAAGATATATATTTAAATTCTATTTTTTTCAATTAATGTTTTATGATAGAAATCTATCTTTTCTACTTTATCCAAAGTAAATTAAATAAAATAAATAAGATATTTAAAATTTTAACCTAGCTAAAACTAAATCAACAAAAAGCTTTTATTTTCTTTTACTCCCCTCTTTCACTTAAAACCTCACTCAAACAAAAAAAAAAGGAAAGGAGAAACGTTGCTTGCCCACGCTGCTGCCGCGCTCCGGCCACCCAACCCAGCTGGTGGTCCCTCTCTCCCCTCCTTGCTTCTTGTTTCTTCTTTTCTATTGTTAATACATGTTTTAAATTTGTTTAAACTTTGAAATTTTTTATAATCAAATCGTTTATGCTAATGCTTTTGAGTATATCCTACTATAATTACAAAGTTTATGAGTGTGTTGATGTTGATTTTAATTGGGAATTTTCAGATTTATTGAATTGCAAAAATTAGGGTTTTTCACGTTTATTAATCTGTCCAGTTTTAGTATTCGATTTTTATTATTTTTTCTGTTTTTCAATAATTAAAAACTTTGGTCGAGTAATGTTCATACAATATACAATTTGTGTAAATGTTTTAGAATTTCAAGCATGTTTACTATTTTAAAAAAAATTCGTTTTTTGAATCAACAATTTTCGTGTTTCAAGTCGGTTTTTTATTTTCATTATTTTATGTTTTTCAATAATTTACGTAATTTTTGTCAAGTGATCTCTATGATTATACACCTTGTGAAAAAGTTTCAGAATTTTCCAAGCAGATTTACGAGTTAAATAAGTTCGTTTTCGAATGGACTATTTTCGTAATCTGATGGGTTTTTGAATTTTTAGTTATTTTTCTTTCATCTATAATTATGAAATTGTGTGAATATTCTGTATATAATTATACACTCTGTATAAAAGTTTCATAAATTTTCGTATAGTTTTAGTATTTTAATAAATTATTACATCAGATTGACAATTTTCGATTACAAAATATGTTTGTTTTAAAATTATTAAAAATATTTGACACAAAAATACAAAGTAATTATGATATTTTTGAGTTATTAAACATATTCAAAGTGATTTAACTATTTAAAGTATGTCTTAAAGTTTTTAAAGAAATAATGATGATTGTTTGTATAAGCGTTGAAGTTAATCTTTAAAACATGTTCGAGTTGATTTTTAAAAGTTTATGGGTTTCAAGAGAATATGTATGCTTTAATTTGTGTAGGAATCTATAATAATTGATTCTATTTGGTTTAGGAGGAATTCTCCTTGAGTTAATTGTTTGAATGAAAAATACATAGCTGGATTGTTTTCTTTTCAAGTACGTACTACTGCGGAACCTTGATCTTAATGTTTGTTTGAGATGTTTGAAACTTAAAACGAGAGTAGAAACGTCCATGGAGTTTGTTTAGTGGTCACGAATGAATCTTGTTTGTTATGTCTATAATTTGTGAAATTGAGATATTGTGGAATGGTTTTCACGAGTTTGATATGGAGGTTTTAATTAGTCATTTGTCATAACTAACTGATTTGGTCTATTGAGATAAGTGAGTCAAGTATAACTTACTCCATGAGTTATTTTAAAATACAAGGATGAATTAAGTGGGGTCAAGTGAGGTGATTTTATTACCCGTTCATGGCATGATGTATGAATTGAGTAAAGGGAAGTATTCAAGTCTTAATGACGATGTTAGTTGGTTTGTCCAACAGTTTATTAATTAAGGAATGTTTGTGTTAAAAATAATTGGTATGTATTTTGTGGTCTTATTTGGAAGTTGATAATAATTAACTGTTAAAATATAATTATGAATGAGCAATAAAACTCTGGATTGTGCACGTCTAGAGTATTAACAATCAGGGGTGGGGTGCGATTTTATTTGTTCCTTCCGAGGGCCTTTGATCAACGCGTCTCTCTCACTTATTTTATAACGGATTTTATCCAAATGGGGTTAGTTTGAGATCTCATCTAACTATAGTGACGGAGTCGCGCCTGTTCGCCATTGTGGTTATTGAACTTTTTATGCCTTTCGACGGGGAGGCATGGGGATTGAACTGTGGCACCTTGTGTGTCCGGTTTGAATTGTGACACTAGAGTGTCTGGTGAATGTGGCACCTTGTGTATAGGAATAGGACAACCTTGTCTATTGCTCAAATCATAAAATAATGTAATGAACTATATTGAGTCAGGTTCAAAGCAGAGTTGAACTATTCATACAGGTGTTGAGGTTGAGTTAACTATTTATTCAAGTACTAAGTATGTGTGACAGGTTTGGTGTTGATTTTGGTATTGAGGTATGTTGAATCAAATGTATATCTTAGTGGTGAGTTATGAATACCACCTTTGGTTTTCTTATATAAAGTGTCGTTGAGTGGTTTGTGAACCACCATTGGGTTTTTTTGTTGTTTCTTAGCAGGTTCTAACTTGGTGTGTCCATATTTGGCGAGAATGTTGTCCGTTTGTTTTCTCGTTTCAAAAATTGTACGTCTCAGCTTTGCTGATTGCGTGTGTTTTTGTTATGTTGTGTGTCGTCCACATTTTCTTCTTTGGTGGACCTGTGATGAACCTTATTTCATTTGGAAATTATGGGAGCAGACTTTTCACAAATTGTGCAGGTTGTTTGATGGCTATACATTGCCATTTTGCAACGTTTGGGTTATGGAGTGTCGAGTTCTATACTTTGATTGTTGTTTAATGTTTCGTCTGAAAATTTTAGTATTTTATAATTGGATAAAAATAGTTTTCAAGTTCGTGAGTTTGCCAAAATATTTATCCTCGGTTTTAAAGAAGGGCCAAAGTTGGTTCCAAGTTGTACGGTTTTAAATTCTTGATAGATTTCCATAAAATTTTGTTGTTTGTTTAGTCATTTTCCGTTGCAATATTCTGAATAAGCCCAAAACGTTTTCACATGTGGCAATAACATGTCAATAGTTCTCCATATCTTCAATTACAATATTCCCAGGAAAAGGGAATAATGGGGTGTTACACTGTAGTGCACCAAAGTCTGGATTAGGGGACAAGGTAGGGTGAGTAGTGCACAGCACCCCCCGCTTCTAGCGGCCTCTACTCATTTATTGCGAGTTCACTCTCCGAAAGAACAACAATAAACAGTTTTCCGTCTTTAAATCCTAAGCATGACAAATTACTGCGGGTTGTTAACAGAATCTTGCAATGTCTATTGTTGTGGCATGGTGTTGTTAATTCCGTTATTCCAAGAGCCTAATGCCGGTTGTCCATGTTATCTTATTAGGCGTGAAACACGAAATTTGCAGGTCTTTGTTAAGCATATTATTGTTGTGAGACAAGCTGCAAAGCACTCGTACGAGGAATTTAAAGTTATGCCTTAAGGTTGCTTTTAATTCCAATTGCCGAATCATTTTTATCAAAATTACATGCAATTACATAAAAAGTCGAATTTCTAAAAGCACGCAAAAGGGGGTTTGAATTGAAGACGTTGCCTCAAACCTACTCGCAACAATGTCGAAAGACCAAGAACGCTGCCTAGACCCTAAGGAACCTTGTCAACCTTAGAACCCTGAAAACCTCTTAGATCTAGTAAAGGAGCCTTGAATAGCTTTTATGTGTTTGATGTGTTTAGAGTGTTTGTAGGAAACAAGAGAGCGGAGGAGAGAGTTGGAACGAGTGAGAGAATGCAAGTCCAAAAGCCAAAAGCTTGTGAAATGAATAGGTGATGCTCCCTATTATAGGCAAGCGTCAAAATTGGCAAAACAGGAAGTTTCTGGCACAATTATGCCCAAACTGGTGCAATTGCGCCCAGTATCGACCTCGATTTGGCCAATTTTTCTTGCTTAATAGCGTGATTGCGATTGTATAATATCATAATATAACTCGAACGTGATGTTATACAATTATTATTCGATATTATTGCGATTGCGTCGGATATTATGCGATATTCGAATTATTTACCTCGAATGCGAGATTGTAATGAAATAATATCGTAATATAATCGTATAAAATATATACATGATTTTATACTATTATAGTGATATTATTTAAAATATGGCTGATATTACCATGATGCTAGGATTTTCGACTCCCTCGGGACGCGTTGTCTCGATGCAAATCCGGATGGCCCGCTATGCTCGGTTTTGCTGTTTTTTGATTAAGAAATTCGTAAATATTAAACCATAAATCGAAAAATATGTAAAATTCCTTAGAAAGATAGGGTGCTTTGCTAACTTGTGAATTTTGGAATTGTGTCATAATTTAATAATTATCAACAAAATTAATTAATTGTGAAATTTCCGAAATTACCAAAAGGCTTAGAAAAATTTAGAAAAATTCGAAAATTCTAGAAAATGTTTAAAAATATGTTAAAATTATTTGAAAAATTAAAAATTATTTTTTGAGTGCTAAATACTTGGAAGAGGTGTCTGGTGCAAAGGAATCTGCCTTTTTTAGGGCCTGTTAGGTCCTAGCTCTCATCCTTTGACTTTGTGTTGCGAGGGTGTCTTATCATTGGCCGTTTGGCTAGGACAAATGTGTATCTACAGTAATCGCGTTACACTCTTTGAAACAAAATTATCTACAAAAGTTTCAATGTTCAATGCCATCCCAAAATCATTCTCAATAGCTATTAGCAAGTCCATTTACCCTTTCTTGCGTCATGTTGTCCTTAAGTATGACTGAGCAACTTCAGCTTTGAGAAACTCCTCTTTGCAGAGAGAACATAACAGTATAGTTATAAAATCTGTAATGCAATTGTAACATTAAGAAAGCAATTGAAGAATTCAAAACGCTTAATATATCCATTGCTCCATCATGCATTAGCACATCTCACTAAGCAATTTTAATACAACAAAAAGATCCTTTCATTACAATAAGAAGGAGCATCCTCAAAGTGACTAACAACAAGATTGGAGTTTAATGTCCATCCATGATTGCAAATTTTTGAAGTAAACAGAAAACCAAAAACACTCTCATATAATCATATTGTTTAAACCTCTTTTCCAATGATGAAATAGCTGAATCAACAATGTAGATAAAATATTGAATTCTAAAGATTCCTTTGGTGATTATGATGTCTCTTCATACTCAATGAAAGAACAACCCTCATTGTGAGGTATTGGTTGAAGTGGAAGGAATGGGGATTTCCTAATACAATTCAGTTTGTGAATAAGTTGGGTTCTGATTACATTGGCGATTAAATTTGAATGGAAACCATACTTGTGTCAAGCATGTGGTCAGATGGGCATGAGTCACTAAGTCACTAGAAACCGAGCAAGTTTGCAGGTTAAGCAATCAGTTCTTTCATGTAGATGATCCTACAGTTTGTGCAAATTCCAATGCTCTTGTGAGAATTTGATTCTGTTGTGTCACGAAGCCCAGCTGTTGAGGGGGGCCAGATTACTCCTTTGAGGGTGGCCTAAACAACCTACATTAGCTGCTGCAGCTCCAGTTTGTGTCAAGAATTTTAAGAGAGGCTACCTAATTCTGAGTGTTCAGGTTAGACATGTTGTGGATTTGTTATCCTCTAGTGACATAGGGATGGAGGTGGTCATGATAATATGTTATTTGGAATGTGAGGGTTAAATTACCCCCATAAGTAGAGGGAGGTTAAACACCTCATTTATGATCAAAAAGCTGGTTCGATTGGTTTATTAAGAGTAAATTATGCTAAAATTCTAGTAATGTTATATATAACAATTTGTTTAGGGTTGGTGTGTGTACGGGTGCCGGGCGACACCGGGTCGGACGCGGCGGTCCCTCTCTCGGGGTTACAATGAGTTGATGACTCGGATTTTGCTACAATTGAATTCTTGCTTTTGCATAGTGTGGAGTATGCCTGATTTGGTGTGTTTATACTCAAGCAAGTAGAAGAGTTATAGAGCGTCGCCAACCTATTAAATAATAAACCTAACTCGGTCTCACTAACTACTTAGTAAGGCAAAGAAAGGGTCAACCCATGAGAGCGTGTAATCACCACCGAAAGTCATTGTTTAAATAAGCTAGTCAAACTATACTTGAGGTTTGTTTGTCAATTAAATTAGAGTTACAACTAGACTTGAGTTTAACGAGGAACTTTGATAAAAAGGATCTAGGCAATGGTTACATCACTCAGATTCATCAATGAATGCAACAAACAAGGGAAATTGACTCAATGTTGGGTTTAAACTATGGAATCTCACCTTAAGACACTCTAATCCTTTCAGCTAGAAGGATTGCCTAATCATGGATTACAACCGTATTTCAGGTTAAAAATTCACAACCAAGTATGAAAACCAAATCGCGGTGAAACATGTTCCCTTGACTAGAAATTCTATTCTAATGGCCTTTTAGTCAAGCAAGTTTAAGGGAGCTACAACCTAACTTCATCTTTCAATCCTTCATTAAGGAGACTATAAATAAGAACTTGTGTGATCAATCACAAGACTAGCATGAAATCCCTTAAACAAGGCTAATTAACAACAACAAAAATCAAATCACAATAATTAGCAATCCATGGCAATTTTGAGGGTTCACCAAACCCTAAGAATTAACACTCACAATCCAATAATATAGTTCCAATAAACAACAATTTAAAGTCATAATATGTAAATTCAAGCTAAAATCAACAACAATCAACATTTGAGCCAATAATCAACTAATAATAGCATAATAAGTACCAACAATTCTACAAAGGAAACAAAGAACTAAGGGAGAGGAAGTTACTTGAAGCTTCAATGATGAACAACAATGTGGAAATCACTGCAAAGCTAAAACTTGAGATTAAACTAGAAATTACAAGAAATTGAGAGGAATTGAAGTTATATCTAAAACTAAGAGAAATAACCTAAAAACTAAGCTCCCCCAAAAAAATGGACAAAGAGGGTATTATATCAACCCCCAAAAAATCAGAGAAGAAACGTAAACATATATGAGAGTAAAAGGTCAACCGACGTGTCATAACTGACACGGACTGTTTTCTATCCTGGCACCACAGCTTCGAAACAGCATAACTTTCTCTTGGTTGTCGGATTTAGGCTTATGACCTATCGTTACGAAGCTAAAGAATAAGCTTTCACCTCCAAGAAAACGCCAAATCCGATGACTGGATCAAAAAGTGACGATTTGAAATCAGCCCTCTACGCAAAGCCTCTAAAAAGGACAGTTCTCTTGTAGGGCTGTAACTTCTACAATACTTATCAGAATTAAGCTTGTAACCATTTATCGCGAAGATAATGAAAAGATCTTTGATCCTCAAGTAGAATCACCTCAAAAGGTTAATTATGCAGAAAGTTATGGCCATTTGAATCAAAAGTACGCACACGAAACATCCAAAAAGTGTCCAAAAATGCCTAAAATGTACACAAACACACAAAATACCCGTGAAGCATTAGTGTGACCAAAGTAAGTAAAAATAATTCAAAAGAGGAATTAAGGACAAATTAAGGACTAAAAAAGAAAAAAATGCACTAATAAGTGTCTTTTAGACCACTTAACAGAAGTCGCCACTGCACTTCTTTCGGAAGTTGCAGAACCCGTTTTAAGCCTTCCTATAATTGCATAAAGCAAGGCGAAGAAACTCCATTCTGGTAGGCACCAAAGGTCTGGTAGGGACAAGAGTAAGGTGAAGTAGTGCACAACACCCCCCGCATCTAGCGGCTCTATTCAGTCATTGCGATTTCATTGTAAAAAAGACAACAACAAACAATTTCCTTTTTAACCCTAAGCATGTAAATTACTATGTGGGTTGCTTAACAGAAATAGATGCATATAGGACTAATTTGTTGTTGCGACATGTGTTATTTAGATCCATATTAAAGGTGCCTAAAAGCCAATTTGTCTAGAATTAGTCTTATTAGGCGTGGAAAGAACATGCAATTTGCCGGTCTTGTTTAAGACATAATAATGGTGTGATTTGCAAGCATGCAAGCATTCAACAAGAATTAAAGGTTGTGCGTAATGTTGATTTTAATTCATGTCGGATAGTTGTTAATCAATATTACATGCTAATTTGCATAGAAAGTAAAATTTCTACCAAGCTTGCAAAAGGGTGTTAAGAAATTGAGACATTGGCCTTAAACTTACCTTGCAACACGACGCTTTCGATCGAGAATGGTGCCTTGGACCCTTTGAAACCCTTAAGAACCTTTGAAGAACCCTTAAGAACCTTAAAGAACCCTTGAAAAACTTTTTAATTGTATTTGAAATGCAAAATATTTTGTGTTAATTTAAATGTGAGTGAGAGAGAGTATTTGAGGAGAGAGAGTGTATGAGAGGTGTGAATGAGGCTTGAAGTCGTCAATGAAGGGCTAGGGTGCTCATTTTTATAGGCAAAAGCTAAAAAAGACAAGAATATGGACTTAATTGCGCCCAAAATGCCAAAAACCTAGGCGCAATTACGCCCAGCACTCCTTCCTTTTTKGGTTCATTCGACTTGCCTTATCTAGCGGATTGCATATAATATATAATTAGTATAACATATTATTTGATTTTATTTGATTGCGATGTTTTAACACAAAATCACTGATTGATTTGGAGAGATATTCATGTGGGCCCCACACTCGGGTGTGGTCCTGAAGCTCCCGAAATGAGCCGTTTCGCTTGGGTGTGCGTTTTTTATTAGGAAATTCATAACTAATTTTTCACAACTCCAAAAATTATGGAAAAATATTCATAAAATTCCTTGTACAAAACAGTGCATTGTTTGAAAATTTCGTAAATTTTGAAATTGTTTTCATAATTTAATTAATTATCGCAAAATTAATTAAATTGCTGAAAATTCCGAAAAATTGCCAAAAATGCTTAGAAAAATTCAGAAAATTCAGAAAAATTCTAGAAAAAAGTTTAAAAATAATTTAAAATTATTTTTGAAATTAAAACTTACTTTTAAGGGTGCTTTGCGTATAGAAACGTGCCTAGTGTAGTGAAAACTTGCCTTTTCAAGGTTTGTTAGGGCCTTAGCTCTCTCTCAATTCAGCTTATGTGTTGCAAGGGGTGTCTTATCATCGATCGTATTRGGCTAGGGATAAAAGTAGGTATCTACAGTGTGTTGCCTCTAATTTTACTTTGGTGAAAGGAGGGAGAATACTAGTCCTTTGGCTGGAGGATTTCTTTGAAGTTAGAGTTCTTTACTCTCATCCTCAATTCATACACCTTTATGTTCMAAATAAAGCTCTACGAAAGTTCTTTCATGTTACTGTATTTTATGGTATGAATGATGATCAACTCAGATCTGATTTATGGAAGGGTTTATCTCAGTTGAATGACATAATGTTAGGTCCTTGGCTAATCTATGGTGACTTCAATAGTCCTCTTTATTTGGATGATATGGTGGGAAGTCATGTACATGCTAGAGAAATTGCAGCCTTTAGGCACTATATTGATTATTGACATCTTACTGGTATGAAGCACACTGGCAGTAGGTACTCTTGGACTAATAAACAAAGTGGCYTTGATAGTGTGTTTGGTAAAATTGATAGAACAATGATTAAGAATGATTACACTATTCATTTTGAACTCTCCTACGTGTTCTATGGAGCAGAGGGTTGGCTAGATCACTGTCCAGCCACTATATATTTGGAAGAAAGTTATTCTGGCAAGAAAGGACCCTTTAAATTCTTTAATATGTGGGGTGAGCATGAGCATTTTGATAACTTGGTCTCTGAGGTTTTGAGCAAGGAGGTTCCTGGTGTTACTATGTTCTCTATTTGTTAGAAGTTGAAAATGCTTAAAAGGAGTTTTAGAGCTTTGAATAGTAATGGTTATGCTGGCATTGCTAACAAATTTGAGGTGCTCACACTACTAGAAATTCGTCGTTGGGCGACCATTTTTAGCGACCGAATAATCGGTCGCTACTAAGCTTTTAGCGACCGATTATTCGGT
>SNQN01003772.1:10495-22744 GCA_008642245.1 Bassia scoparia | reverse complement strand
GGCTAAGGGAATAAATTTAGGGGCGGTTTGAAATTAGACTCCAAAAAAATTAGCGACCGATTTGCGGTCGCTAATGTTTTTAGCAAAAAAAAAAAAACAAAATCATTAAAATTAAAAACCCTCAATGGCTTTACAATCGACACTCACCCAATTTCCCTCTCACTCGATTTTCCCAAATTCAAACCCCAACCATTCGCTCTCCCCTCTCACTCCTCCTCGGCGCAACCCTCTGGCTACCCCTGTCGGCGACCCTACTCTCCGGCGACCTACTCCCACCGGCGTCCTCCTTTCCCTCTCCTTTTCCCCTCTTTCTCTCTCTCCTTCGTTCTCCTCTCTATCCTTCTCCCCTCTGTACTTCAATAGCAGTGGCGCAAGGCACCGCACACCACAACCACCTGCGGCGGCGGCGCAAGGCAGCAGCGGCAGCAGGACCCCGGCCCATTGGCCTTCTCTCTCTCTCTTCCCTTTGTTCCTTTGTGCAAATCATAAGGTATAAACCCTAAACCTCCAAATTGATTTCTAAATCAATTTTATTTTGATGAATTTGCATAAATATTATGTTTTAATCATGTTTGATACTCTTCATGGCTTCTCTTTTGCTGCTTTTTTGATGGACATGGTGGTTCTAATTCTGTCAAATTTCTCAGGTATGTCAATTAATTTTCAAATTTGTTTTTTTTTTTGGAATTATTTTGCTTAAAATCTTAAATAATTTGAACCTAAATTTCTGCTTGTTGTAGGACGTGGGCCGTGCCCTCGCGTATAGCGGGCGTGCGGCTGGTACTACATCGAGGTGTTGCGTGGGTTGAGCCACGGAATCCGCACATGAGTGCGTTGGGTAGTGTTGTCGGTAAGGGGTCGCCACCGTGCCTATAAGGTTATTCACGGACGCCCGAAACGTTGGTGCCAAAGTTAATGGCCCCACGTTGATCTAGTAAACCAGTTCGTGGGTTCGGGGACATGATACGAATCAGATCTGTAACCCAATTCGCCCGCATATAGCGGCCTCTTACTCGGTCCATTGCAATTCCATTCATCACGTTATTGAATGCACATAACTTACATTTTAGCACCTTAGAAGCGTAACTAACCCTAAAGATACTACGAAAGTGTGTTTCTATTATGCACAAGAGACAACCTAACCTAGAAATTGTGACCACTTTGCGTTAATCAAATTAAACAGGCGCCTAAAACCGGTTGTCCATAATTAATCTGATTTAAAGTGATAACATAATTTCCGGTCTTGATTAAGCATAATATATAACAAATGAATGACAATGCAATGCGAGAGTATATGAAATTCAAATCATATATACAACCAATCTTACCTGAATCTGCAAACAAAACAAATGTTAGTTCGTAATAAAAAACGAGCGACAATGAACTCCGTCTTGGATCGCTATAGCAAGGACAAGAAATCGTTAGTATTGGACAAGTGATAATAATAATGAAAATGAAATAAAAAAGAACGAAAACAATGAAAAACGTTAACCATCCTACATATTTACATGGAATAATTAAATAGTGAGTCTCTACATTTTTTGTTAATTAGATTGAAACTTGTAATAGTTATTAATTAGATTGAGGAAATGAGAAATGAGTGTGTTCAGTGGCGAGTAATCTCAGAAGTAAACCTTGTTATCGCTCGTTGAATCGAAAACAGAATCGATGCTAAGAACTCCAAGAACGTATGTATTTAGAGTGTGTGAGAGAGTGTGTGAGAGCGTGAGAGAATGAATACGCAATTAGGGACGGGGAATTGAAGATGTGTGTGTTTTCCGAATGAGAAGGCACGTATTATAAGGCGCGGAGGAAAAATCTGCGTATAACCTTCGAGAACCTGCTATATACGCAGGAGACCTGACGTATATACGCAGGAGACCTGCGTATATACGCAGTCTAGGAGCGTTATACGCAGGCCCTGCGTATATACGCTCGATTATTCTCCGCGTATTTTTTGGTTTCCTCCGATTTTTTTTGTGATTGCTTGATTCGACGCACCTAGACCCCTTGCTCTCCAAGCAAGGAGTTCTAGAGTGTTTCTAGAAGGTTCCACGTATTTCCGGGGTATTTTTTGTGTAATTTTTGTAATTTTTTTGTATTTTCTGCGTATAAAAACTTATAAAAATCATAGAAAAATATAGAAAAAATCAGAAAAATTATCTAAACAATACTGGTGAACTCAGAAAAAATGTGAAGAGTGTGATAAAAGTAGAAATCAAGAGAACACACCTGTATAAATTATTTTAAAAAACCCTAAAAATAGAAAATAATTAAATAATAAAAGAAATATTTTGCCTCCCTTATTTGTCCTTGTGCACTCAACTAGTTCGAGTATGACCTCAAGTATTTCCAACTATTGTGAGTCAAAGCATCTTTTCGAAGTCGAAACAATCGCACAGACGCCGGTATGTTCAATCATGATTATCTTTGGGGAGACACTTTTAGTCCTCTACATTTGTTAATTTTAATCTCAGTTTTGCATGTAATCTCAAAATATGAAATTTTGAGTCATGTTCTCTTGACCATTTATCATGATGATTGTAGAGATTTTATGTATGATTCTGTAATAGTAGCTCATTATTTAACAAAATAAACAAGAATTCATATTCCTAGTAGAACACCCATACTAGTGTTTCTTTCCAGCTCTTAGAGTTGTCCCATAAATTGTGCCTCCCCAAAAAATAAAAAGTGAAAATTAAGCTTGGATTTAAATTTTTGTGGAAGCTTAATTCCAAATTTGGGTTTGTGCTCTGTTTTTGAAATGTGAAAAGCCAAAAGTTTAGATCTATTACATATTTTACATTCCCCTTTTCCTTATTTAAGCTTGCTTTCTTAGATGTTTGAATCAAAATTAAGAGTGAATAAGGAAAACAGCTTCATGATTGATTTTTGATAAGTTTGTTTTGTTTTGGTTGGTTTCAGTTGTTAGTAAGTAGTTGATGCTCAGAATATCATTTCTTAATTGAATTCCTTTCTAAATGTTGGAGTTTATGTTTCTTAGCTTCTTGATTTCTTAGTAGAATCTATTAGTTTGTGATGAGTTAAAATACAGATATGACATGATTACATGCATATCAAGGAGGAGCCATATTAAAGAGTGTGCTCAAGCTCTACAAGGCAATTGCTGTTAGGTGGAAAATATTGATGCAATTAAGAGCACAGAAATTTGAGGTTTGGCTATCCTGTTATGTATACAATCTGGTTTTGCTATCTTTGTTTATGTGTACAGCAATAGAATTATTTTCCATTGCTCAATTATTCGCAGAGTTAATAATGGGAGAATTTGTGAAGATATTGCTGTATCTCGTGCTTTTTGATGACATTCGTTTTAAAAACAAAGAAGAATGAGTATGTTCCTCTCTCTGTTCTTAGCAACAAGAGTTCCATTCCAATTATCCGATTTCAAACTAAATCACCTTTTCCTTCTGCACTATATTTTGACTACTTGTCCATACTGTTTTAAAAAGATGCTGGAAGGAGGTGTGAGGAGAAGTAAGATGGTCGCAGAAGTTTGTTTCAGGTAAAAGCTTCTAGCCTACAAGTTTGCACTTAGTAGTACCACTTATCAAAAGTTTTAATTTTGTCGCCTTTTTTATTATATAATATTAATACTAATATAAGAACGTACTGTCCTGCCTGATCCAATTGTTAGTATGAAGTGAATTGGGGACGCATTCTGAACTGATTAAAAACCAGTTCTCAGATAGTTCCCCCTGTTATTTGTTGCTTAGTAATTCTTAGTTTAGAATTAGACTGCAGTTGCCTAGACCTGCATATTTTCAATAGTACTTGGATCAAGATGCAGAATTGGTACTCTTGGCCTTTGATGGTAGGTTTAATTCGTGGTTTTATCATATCCTTCGCAATAATAAGATAAAATCTCCAAACTACAAAGAAATTGCGACTGTATCTGTACTGAACACAGCTCAGAAGCAGCAAATGGGAGCTTCTAGGATTGCCGTTTCGCCGTATAATTGGTATTTTTCATGTCTTCTTATCTTGTGTTTGTATTGCAATTTGAACTGCCCTAGGATTGTTGCTCATATTGTATTATGGGCGTTTCTATATATATGTGGACCTTTTTTTTACTCTTTGCCCAATAATTATAATTAGATATTTATACTTCCATGGCAATTTTAGCTGTAATTTGAGGGGTTTAACTCTCTTCTTAATGATGAAATTAAGATGAAAAAATTTACATTTGCGAGCGGTAGTAACATTTCTCAAGTGGCTGTATAATCCTGAAGCCTAAGTATACTTATTATGCTTTCCGCGACGGCCACATTTGTTGTTATACTCACTCAATGATCCCCGTATATCGAGTGCAGACTTGAAGATCTGCTTCTCCAAATCTATATCAGTCTTTGGGCAGACAAAGAGTAATTTGGTTTTTTTTGAAACCATTCAATCGCTGCCACCCAAGACTACCAAAAAGCCTTCATCACAGCATTAGATAAAGATCCTGGATCCCATTACAAAGATTCTTCTAAGGTTATGCAAAGGTTCAGGGTTTGGTTCTTAAAATATGGCGAGAGTTCACTTCTCTGTTGTGTCTCAGGTGAAGACCTCAAAACCTCCTCGATTCCATTTTATTTTTCTTATTCCCAGCAATCTTTTATTTCTTAAAAGTTCTCTTGTCCTACCACAATATCTCCATCCTCATTGCCAGCAGCTCATTTGTTGACCCATATTCTTTATGGATTGCATGTTTAAACTTATGAAGAGTTTCTGCTGAAGTGTGTGTGAAGATTAAGAACAAGTTTGCGACTTTTCTGAACCGCTTTTTAATACTTTTGAGTTGGACAAGACAGAGTTCTTGTTTATATCGTGAAATGCAGAAAGAACCATGTAAAGTCAATTTTTGAATATTTTCGGTTCTTTACTTGGTTAAAACTCTTAACCATTATATAATTTATATCTGAGAAGTATTTTTATTTACTATGTCGTTTTTTATAGATGTGCATTCTAAGTACTTTTTTCACCACATCATCCATGCCCCAATAGTGTGTTCGAGCCTAGTATTAAGTCCAGGAATTTTCTTTCTGTCGAATGGACTTAAATTTATTTTGTTCTTTTATCGTCTTTCAGTCAAGTTTCAACTGTGTACCTGTTAAAACTGGAGGTAGAACGGACAAAGCCCTGAAAGGCTATGGAGTTTTCTGTTTGACTTAGATTTAAAAGCTGTAAGTTTTTTATCTAAGGATTGCACTGTTTGCCCTCTAATTAGTTTAATACTTGTAACATTTTGATATTTTATTGAGATATGAATAACTTCAATGGAATATATGATATAATACGAAAATAAAGAAACAAATCCATTCTTTCCTTCTTTTTTTTGTTTTTTAAAAAAAAAAATATTTTTCAGTGAATTTTAGTTTTAAATTCAAACTGTATTAAGAAAAATAACATTTCCCTAAGACCTTTGTGTTTGATGATTCATGTTTTGAGATCGAAATGTGTGGAACTTCAAGCAATTACACTCTCATTATATCATCATACAGCTGCTTTAGTATGTTTTTGAGTTGTGAAACTAAATGGAAATATCAAGATCTGCTTGTGTCATTTTTTTATTTGAAGCATACAATATTTCAAGATGAGGGATTTTTTTAAAAAGTGCATTCAGTTGAATAAAGCACCATGTTATTACATTAACCAAATATTTAGACCACATTTCAAACAAAGTGTTCAAGATTAATATGAGATACCTCACTAGAATACATTTTAAGCTGCACATCTTTGATACGCTGGGATTGATTTTTGCTTTATGATAACTTGGGTCCTATGTAGGAGGAACAGATTCGTGGGAAAGTTAATTACAATTGGCGTTGTTCAGTGCAGCTGGCATAATCGAACCATGTGTTTTGCCAAAGTGAGCATGACTATATGATCTAATAATAGAATCTATGACTAGCTATTATGAAAATGGCCTTCTATCATATTCTAAAATGGTCTTGGAATTATATTATGCGCGCTTTATCGCTAGAGACTTTTATCTTTTTTAGAACGCCCCTTCGTGACGTGGATGTTGGAGCTATTTCAACCAAATATTTCTCAGAAAGTGCCAGATCTAGTTTAGGCTCGAAATATGAGCTGAAAGTATCATAAGCTGTATATGAAGTAAGTCGTTGAGACATAGAATTGTTGATGTTCTTGGAATGCAGGAACCTATTTATTTTAGTCATAAGTACTCATTAGTTATATTTTAGCTTAAGTTCAAAGTATCATTAGTTATTTTTAGCTGAAGTCCAAAGTATCATTTTCCCACATGTCCTATTTATGATTTCCTTGTATCTAACCTGCAATGACTTCAGGATGTTGCTACAATTACAAGTATGAAATTTGGTAAGGTGGTGCCGACTTTCTGCGAGTATATCATCAAGTGCAGGCAGAAAGGTTCCTATCCTTTTGCAGTATACATATTTTTTGTTGCATTTGGAGGATTTCAGTTGTGTAAGGATCAATACATTTTGTTGTGAATTGTAAATTAATGCATATCTGAGCTTATGTAAATTATCATCTGCAGGTTATTGGCAAGGAGTTTTGGATTACTGGAGATGTTGATGTGGTGAGTGAGATCCTATCAATCAAATCCATATTGGATCCCCCATGACATTAATTTGTGTTGCTTTGTGCTAAGACACTGTCAAGCTATCTTAGGAATCATGCTAGTCTTGCTCTTTGGGTTGCGTGGTTATATTGAGCAAATTCCAACCAGAGAACATTCAAGTTCAGCTCTTAAACATGACCTTAGCGCTCTCTGATATAGCTATGGAAATGGTGTCTTGATCGGAAGTAATCTTGATTATAGATCTTAGTCATATACTGTCCTTAGACTAGGCACTCGAGTTTAACGTGTAAGGATCTGATGTGGGATGGTTTTGCTGATCGGGAAAGGAAACTTCACAATGTGTCTATGAGATCAAAAGTCACGAGGACTTCTTTACGGTACGCTGATCAATATGGATTTATATCCGGGGTTGGATTGTTTGGAGTGCCAGTATGCAGCGTAGAAGATATGGAATTTGAATTGGATTTAATTCACTCGTAATTATTATTACATTTCACTAGAGAAAAATTTTAGATATAGAAAGGTTGCAGTAAAGGATAAAGAGGGGAATTGGTGCACTGATCCTTCAACTATTTCTCATGCAATTATGGAATATTATTCTCATCTCTTAGGGGCTAATTTAGTTGAGAGGACCTSTATTCAATCTGATATTATAAAAGAGGGACATGTTTTCTCTAAAGAGCARCACTATTTGTTTAACCTTTCCTTTTCTAAAGAAGAGATTCAGAAAGTCCTCTTCTCTATTCCTAAGGATAAATCACACAAGCTACTTCTTTAAGAATTAAGAGAGCTTGACACATTGTGCGAGATGATGTTTGTGCAGCAATCTCTCAATTCTTTGAGAATGGCAAGTTGTTGAGAGTCTTAAAAYGTACCACTTTGGCTTTGATCCCAAAGGTAGCTTATCCAAGTTAAGTAATGGAGTTCAAGTCTATTGCCTATTGCAATGTTTTGTACAAAGCCATCACAAAGCTCATCTATTCAAGATTGATTAGAGTGCTTCCTTTTTTAGTTGCTCAGAATCAAACAAGGTTTGTGCTAGGGAGATATATTGTTCAAAATATTAGCATTCTGCAGGATGTGCTAGGTAAATATTGACGAAAATCCAGCCCACCTGGTTGCATCTTGAAGGTTGACATCCAAAAGGCATATGACTCAGTTAATTGGGGTTTCCTTGAGGACATGTTGAGAGCTCTAATTTTCCCGAAGATTTTCATCCAGAGAGTAATGGCTTGTGTTTCTTCCCCATCATTTTCTCTTTCTATTAACGGGCAATTGGAAGGATTTTTTCAAGGAAAGAATGGTCCAAGGCAAGGGGACCTGGTCATCATTAGTAGAGGTGATTTTGCTTCTAATAGTAAGATGATTAGAGGTTTGGCTACTTTTGCAGCTACTTCTGGTCTCATAGCTAATGYTGGGAAATCTAATGTTTATTTCTGCAATGTTGATGATTAGACTATGGAGCAAATTTTGCAATTTTTTGGTTTCCAGGAGGATTTTCTCCCTTTTAAATATTTGGGTATGGCTGTGAGTTCCAAGAAATTGAATACAAATGATTGCAGTGTTTTGATTCATAAAATTGTGAAAAGAATAAGGTTATGAGGGTGTAGGATCTTGAGCTATGCAGCAAGAGCTCAATTGATAAATTCAGTTCTAATGACTAAGCATATTTATTGGTCTTCTATCATTGTGCTTCCCAAAAAAGTTCTTAAAGGTGTCGCATGGAAATTTGTAGAAACTTTGTGTGGGAAGGCAAGGCTGTGTATTCTAGAGTTCCTCTTATCTCTGGGGATAGTCTGTAGACCCAAAAAAGAAGGAGGACTGGCACGCTGCTAGATATGTCTTGATATTTGAGGCAAACCATGGGGAGATAAACACATTAATGTAATATTGGGCTGGGGGCAAAAATAAAGGATAGTTTAATAAGTTGTAGGGTGCATCATCTATGTTTGAAAGGCGAAAAAAATTTAGAGAGTTGCTTCCAGTGCCTCTTCGGCTACTAGTTTGGAAGAGCTGGAAACAGATAAAGAGCATTTTCAAAGATTTATTTAAAGCTAGGGGTTTATGATTGGAGGGATAAGTGGATGTAGCTCAATCCACATGGTTTACAGATTACCAGTTGGTTATAATTGGCTTCGAGCTTCTATTGGAACTGATGTGGGATGGGGGAACTTTTAGGTTGGAAAGGGCTTATATTTCCTACGACAACTGAGCCTTCATTTGTTGAGTTATGATGTGGGGAAAGGGACCAGAGTCTGTAGATAAAAAAGCGGTGTTGGTCATGAATTTGATTCAGTTGCGATCTTTGTGGTCTGAAACTCTAGGGCAACTTGTTCTTTTGATGCTGTTTTATGGTAAGCACCCTGCTAATTATCTACTTGAGGACAAAGGCCGAACATAACGGTTTTTCATCCTGAGTCTATTCAGACTGACTTCAGTTGAGAAGATGGAGCTCTTCTCAAGGCCTAGTCCAAACGAACAGTGCTGTGGCAGCTGGCTATGCTGCCTAATTGATTTATCACATCTGGAGAACAGGAACTCAACTGTACTGGAAATTTCCAACTTGAATACGACCTGAAAATATGCGTAATGCCTGCGTAATGAAGTTTTTTCATAGATAGTAAGCTTTGTTGTTGGCTAGGCCAATTTCTGCTTTGTAAATAATGTGTAGTTTTGCTTAGACATTTACAGGTTATGCTATGTGGTCATAAATGGTGGCTTGGTCCAGTGCATGTCCTATAGGTGTGCTTTTATTTAGTGTGGGTTTACTATTGTAACATTGTTTCTTGTACTGTCTTAGGGTGCTTTGTCTATTAATATTGTTTTACTTTTCCGAGGGTAGAAATACATTGATTAATCCAAATAATAATTGCATAATTACAAGAAATTATATATTTGAACAATTAGGAAGTTTGTCAAGTGGTGAAAATTGAAAATTGGCACAATTTTGCCCACCTTTGGCGGAGAAAACGCCAGAACCAAATGCAGCCTCTTAATATAAAAACTGCCTTGCACTCCACTCCAATCCATGTGAGCATTCCAACAACCAATCAAATTGTTTTCTCTCAATATCTATTAGAAATGGCGGCACCAGTCAGACTCCACAGAATAATTCAGATTGATTTCTATTTTTTCCCTTAGCTTGAATTATTTTAGTTATAATTTTACAAGTTACAGTTTCAAACCAACACAATTGATTTGCCTTTTCAGTTCAGTTCGGTTCAGTTGCAGTTGATTTTGATCCAACCCATATGGGTTCAGTTCAAAYAGTTCATTATGTTATTATCAATTTTCAATTAAACAATTTTTTCCCTATCTGAATTCAGTTGCGTTCAATATTGTATATGAAGCATAATGCTTTRGGGGGTGAGTTATCGGTGTTTATCCGAACCACATGGTTTCGGTTCAAAGGGGTAATTGCGTAACTATCAATTTAAATTAAACAAATGTTTCGGTTGAATTCGGTTTTGTTCTTTGGCCATAATTTGTTTTAGTGATTAAGTTGCCTCGGTTGCACTTTTTTAAATTATTATTATACTTGTTGTTATGTGTGTCAGTTGTTTTATTCGTATTAGATCAATGAAACTAATGACAATGATTAAAGTTGAATAATTATCGTCTAGTGTGAGAATAATTATACATACAAGATGATATGATCAGCTTGAATACAAATCGTATATAAGTATTAGATCAAATTTATTATATTGTGTATTCGTATATGGTCAAACTATTAATACATGAAACCTATATACTCCATATAAAGTATTACGAAGTAGATCAATGTATCAAAAGATGAGGTTAAGTTGAATAACTATAGTCCGATATAAGTATAACTATACAAGTTGATATGATCAACATCAGTACGAATCGCCACTAGTTGCCTTAAACTAGACTAATGAAACTAAATAATATTGTACACGAATCGATTCTAATTTATAAGAAACTAAGTAAGATTGTTATGTTCGTTGTATTAAATCAAACCATTAAAAGTTTATAAAACAATTATAGGAAACATTCGATCGATATATGAAATGATTACGATCAAAGTTAGTCTAACATGAATATAAATAATTCGTAGATAAGATAAGATGATCATTGTAACATTTTGATATTGTATCAGATCAAATCATTAGTCATATGCCAATATATTATGAAGTAGATAGATATATGAAAAATAAATGATCAAAGTTGATCATTTATAATTGAGTAACAAACTCCATCAATCCTAAAGAACCCAAAACCAAACCCTAAACCCCAAACCTTCAACCCTCAACCCTCCTTTTGATTTATCTTTGAAATTAACCATTTCAATTTATGACCCAAAACCATTAAAAATGAAGCACACGGATCGAATTTATAAACCATCATCAAACAACAATCCAACAAGCGGCAAAAGTCCCTCCAAAATCAAACCCAAAAAATTTCAACCACCCACCCATATAAAAACACACCTTCCCTTCTCTCATTCCCACCAAAACATCTTCATTCATTTCAACTCTGAAAATTCTAAAAGCTTATAAATCTAAAAAATGTCAGGAAGAGGAAAGGGAGGTAAGGATCTTGGAATGGGATGTTGTCTATGCTATTAAGAGGCAGGGAAGGACTCTTTATGGTTTTGGTGGTTACATTTGATTGATTCTGGAGTTGCTGTTATTAGGTCATTACTCTTTAGTTTAGTAGTTTATGGTGTTATTAGGTAGTGTTCTGATGGTTTGAACTTGWTATTTTGAATCTTTGTTGTGGTGTAAATCTTGATTTGAAGATTTTATTATATGAATTGAAACTTTTGCATACTTTTCGTACGACGTCATTTCGTTAATTGTTATTGTGTTCAATTGCAGAATAGTTTTTCCCCATTATTTCTAATCTTTGTTTATTTGAAGATTCTTTATTAAAGCTTTAGATCTCAGATTCCGCTGCATTGTTATTCATTGAAATTTGGGGAAATTTTTGGTTTAATTGAATAAGGGTGCAAAGATGAAGATCTGATATATGAGAGAGTAGGAGCTTGGGAGGATTGATGGTGATGGTCTGATACTCTGATGAAGGAAATCAAGATGAGAAGAAAAAAGATGTTGATGAAATGATRATGATCATGATAATATGAAAAGGTGGAGTGCAGGAGTGGTTGACGTGTAACTTAATGAACCACACATCTAGTTYTCTCACATAGTCACATGGCCACAATTCCACTTTTTTTCAATAAAAGTTTTATACTCGTAGTTAGGRGTTATTTTACAAAGATTCAAGTAGGTGTACAATTTGTTCATTTTATTGAGAAAATTGCAATTTTGATAGTCTAATTAGGAGTTATTTTACAAAGATCTATTTGAATGTGGAAATAGATTTAAGCACACCTCTTTAGTTGAACAAAATGACTCTGATTCAATTTTATTGTTAGTGTTTAGATGTCAAGATTAAAAGAGTGGCTAATTAGTTATGTAGTGTGTATTACTCAAGTAATTTGATGAGGAACAACATTTTGTTATTTCTCTTATAGTTACTCATTGTAAATCATCAATCTCATTGTGTTACTGGAAAATTGTTTAATCAAATTGTATTTATCATCATCGCCATCATCTTGATGCTAGCTATTTGACTATTTGTAGTTGAGTTTAAATTTAGCACCCCCGTCTTCTCTTAGTTGAGAGACACTTGACGATAACAAGTTAAATCAA
>SNQN01003771.1:34471-51155 GCA_008642245.1 Bassia scoparia | reverse complement strand
CACCCTAAAACCAAGGCAATCCCTTGTGATGGGGTGACCTTGTCATCATCGATGCTTACGAGCGTTCCTTTATACCATTTCAGTGTAGAAACGTCGGTTCTCCGTCACGTTTCGGTTCGGATTAATTTAATCTATATGGGGGGGTTTGCCACATTGATATTTCGCCCAATATTTGAAGGAACGTGGTCAAGATTTTCCCGTGCCACATCATTTGCCCTCAAAGACAATAAATCGTTGGATTTATAGGCGTGTTTTGATCTTGATTTTACATTAATTTACATTTTGTAAACAAATCTTAAGTCAACTAAAGTTCTCTATCTTTTCATTTTTTTGGCCTTGGGAAGCTGTGCCCTCGTGGAGATCGATGGCCAGGCAAAAATTTATCGCACCTCGAACTCCGTAGCGCAGCAGCCAAAAGATAACTCGACCTTCCCACTCAATCTGACCGTTGACCTTGGGTATATATATCTGAATGGAGAGAGAAGATGAGCGCTTTTACTCTTTCTCGGCTGCATTCACATCCCATCTTCTGCACTTCTCTCCAATCTTCTTTGCATATTCTTCGAGCTTCGTGACAACTTCAGTTCGTTCAGTTTACGAGTCCTTTACTTCGCAGTTCGCAGCTTCGTCGCAGTGCAGTTTTTTCAGATCTTCTTCGACACTTTCGTCGACTTCGCCTTCAGGTAACTGTTCGCACTTTCTTACTTCGCACTCTTCATTCTTTATTACTTTTTTATCAAAGTAATATGAGCGACGCAAGTTCAGCGACACGTCTTCCGCCAATAAGAATAAGAGTTGGGGGCTTATAAGAGCTGGCTCCACTTCGTTGACTCAATTTAACAGCTTCCTCTCCTCCTTGAATTTTTGTACTTGCCTCGTAGCTCTTCGTGCCATCCTTGACACTCTGTCTATTCATGTCAGGCATGCTCGCGTAAAAACCACAGCTACGAGGAGACCCAAGAACCAATTTTATGCGACGAGCAGACAACCAAGTATATCTGGTCACATACCAGGCGAGAGGAGGGAATCCAGCTGACTTTTGCTGAGATAAGTGCGAGGCATTGATGCGCCCTTACAGGACGAGCAGCCGATGGAGAGCATCAATCAATAACAGACTGCCAAAGACAAGGATGAGGAAGAGGCAGAATTTGATAAGGACCCCTTGGCATGGATTTGACCAAAAATAACCTAAAAGAGGTGGAAGGAATCCTCTGAGACGAGGACAGGCAACAAGGAACTCCCTCATCACATAGTGCAAAAGCCTAGAGGGTCGCATTCCAGCAGTCTAACCGCCTCTCCACATTGGCTTCGTCGCACCTGAGTCGAGGAGAGTTCGTGATCCCTGCTGAGGGGACTGCGATCACAAACCACGAAAAACACCTTCGACGTTTACAGGCAGTGGTGGATATGGGTATTCGCTTCCCCTCTCCTTCGCTTTCATATAACTGTGTTGAAGGCTATGGTTAGCGCTCAACAATTGCATGCGGCAGTCGTCGGTGTCAATACTTGGTAATGGGCCACTTGTAAAGTCGAAGGGCTGGCCATTACGACTGATGTGATCCTTCGCAGCCTCTGATCCTCCAAGAATAGCAGATGCCAAGCTGGTTGGTCCACTCTAGCAAAAGGGACAGTAATGACCTCGTAGATAACGCCAAATAAAGTGGTACAATTGGAGAACAATTTCTTCCTTGTGCACACAGACAACACTGAACCCTCTCTGAAGGTCCTCTCTTCGTGGCCTCGCACCAAAATACTTCAGGAGAGTGAGTTGGGTGCGGAACCCCTCTGGTTGTACACGCAGCTTTGATCTTCGAGACTGTGGAGTTACCAATTCCAGGACTTTGACCTATAAATACCCCGAAAAACCAAGGAAAACACACACTTTTTCCATAGCATTTATTGCATAACTCCCAACTACTTGAGAGCATCTCTCACTACTTTCTCTCTCTAGCTTGGCACTTTTAATTCTCTACACTCCATACTTACTTAAGCATCGGAGGGGAGATAATCCAAATAGGATTATTCTCCTTTGTGCAGGTGCCAGGCAAGCTTTGTGAGCCAGGAGAAGAGGCAAGCATCTAGTGGCCAGGAGATCGGAGATTTCCAGGAGACGTTCAACGTGCAATAGAAGGTCATCTCTCCCGAGGTAGCATTGAAGGGAAGCCTCCACCCCTCTCTCAACCCAGAAGCTAGGGAAATCTTATAGCCAGAACACGTCATCCCCATTTTATTTGCTACAACAATAACTGTAGCTTTCCGCAGCGTTTGAGTGCTCAAAAGCTACGGTTATTAGCTAATAACCGCAGCTTTTGTGGTACCAAAAAGCTGCGGTTATATAACCGTAGCTTTTGTGAGTTTTTGTCAAAAGTTGCGGTTCAAAACCGCAGCTTTTGGGGCCTAAATAACCGCAGCTTTTGAGCTTTTTCTACTAGTGGTCATGCGGGTTTTGTTGACCACCTAAAAAACAACTAAACATGCCACGTTTCTTGTCCCAAACCCGCCCAAATGCTTTAAAAATGCGGGTCGGGTCGGACCGAGCCCAATTGCGAAACGAAATATTGTTGTCTCAACGCGCACTTTTTTGCGAGCGGGGCCACTCATGATCACCTCCAACAACAAATAATCTTATACTATATTATGCAACTACTATATTATGTTATTTGACATATTTTATTAAAATATTAGTAAGTCTCACATGCTTTACAATTATACTCTCTTCAGATTCATACATATACTAATGAAAAAAACTACACGCTAATATAAATGACACATTAGAAGTCGCGGGCCCGAGTCGACACACTAGTTAGCATGCTAAAAAAGCAAGATGGTCATCATTGGAGTAAGATCAGATGGTGGCCTTGGCCTGTCCATTAGTACTTGTATATCTTTGCAAGTTGCACTCGAGTACATAGTTACATTAAGATCTAGTTTTGTTGGGTGTAAAACATTTTCAATGTAAAATGATTTTATGGAAAATTCATGGAAAACAATTTTAATGGGAACAAATTTCCATTATTTGGTTGCATGTAAAAAATAATAATGAAAAATAGGGGATGCAAGAAGGTATTGAGAAAGGAATGTACAAAACATGAAAGAAAAATAGTAAAATGATTTTCCATCATTGAAGGGAAATTCTACTTCCATGGAAAATGGTTTTACACTTCTTTATATACCAACATATAAACTTGGAAAAAGAGAGGATAACACTTTTCATTAAAAATATTTTATGATCTACCAAACGGAGTTTAACTGAATTTGGCGAACAATAAGCAGATGAAGAAATAACATAAGCATTTGGATGGTTCATTTTAGCTCTATTGACTAATAAGACCTTCGCAACTACATATATCTATGCTTTAAACCCTGCCTTAAGAAGCAAAGTAGGCATGCTTGATATTCTTGTGTACGTGCATCTTAGCAGCACTATCGAGCTCCCCGGCCTGATCTATTCATTACTTACGCTACCTTCAATCGCAGATGTGTATAAGAGACAGATCGAGCTCCCCGGCCTGATCTATTCATTACTTACGCTACCTTCAATCGCTTTGTTCTTATGTACAGAGTAGTAATAAAATTATTTGTAGTAATAATTTCAGTAGAAAAGAAGGGGACAAATTACATTACAGATTACAGAAGGTGGTACAAAAGAAGGGGAGCTCATTTTGGCACTCCCTTTCTCAATTCCGCACTCCCACTTTAGTCTACTTCCTTTTACATTTTGGCACTTAAGTGGGAGTGGGAGTGGGAGTGCGGAATTGAAAATGGGAGTGTCAAAATGTGCTCCGAAAAGAGACCTTTCTATGATGATCTACTACCTATAGGCTGTTTATGCAAAAATTAGATAACTATCTAACTTAAGCTGGATCGGCTATAACTAGATACTTATAAAATAATAAAACAACTAAAAACAATAAAGAACAAACTAAACGAACCAAGGGAGCAGGGGAAGAAGGCAAAACCAGACATGGTCACGCGGAAAAACCCCAGGAATAAGGGTAAAAAACCGCGGGTGGATTTGAGTCCACCAATCCACTATGAATTGCTCGTGTTACAGGTACAAGTACAGGTTGTTCTCGTGAACTTTCAATGAACTCTCAGAACTCACTTGTGTTTTCTCTCAGAAAGTAAGCATAAAGTATTAGGGAAATATTTCGTGTGTTTTTAGAATACAAGCCTAATGTATTTATCTCCTGCTGCTCGTTCAACCGTTTCCTAAAAGAATGGGAGCACCTCCTATTTTGCAGGGGATGATAACCGCCATTCAGCACAACTACCTTGACCGGGTTACATGGGATGTCGTCATCTTTCCTTCTTCTGGAACTGCTTCTGTCTCTTATACACATCTAGATGTGTATAAGAGACAGGTTCAACCGTTTCCTAAAAGAATGGGAGCACCTCCTATTTTGCAGGGGATGATAACCGCCATTCAGCACAACTGCCTTGACCGGGTTACATGGGATGTCGTCATCTTTCCTTCTTCTGGAACTGCTTCCTATCTTTTCGGACACGTTTTGATCTTCTGCTTGCTCACTGGGCTTCTAGACTTGTCCTCCTTAATGGGCCTTAACTGGCGACTTAATCTATGTATTCACTGGACATGGCTTCTAGAAGGTTCTTCTGTTGAACCTGAGAGCTGATGAACCTGGGAACCTGGCAACCTGTATATGTACCTGTACATAGACTTTGTTAGCTTTGTATAGGAGAATTCCTGGTATAACAATTAGCCCCTAACTTGTAACGTGGAAGCGTCGGGTTCTACGTTGCAAGTTAAAGATCAACCTATGAAGCTGTATTTGGCGGTGAACAGTGAAGATAATTTAAATTTTGAATTTTATTTGGATTAATTGCTGCGCTCGTTTTTCGATGATATAATGCAATGAAAATAAGTCTTTAGCATTTAATTCGCATCTGCCTTTGGCAGGGTTATAAAAGCACTTCGATTGGCYAATTTTGAAGAACATTCCGATCAATTTCCATTGTTTCCTCTGGAGAATCAATTCGAGGGTTTTTTCTGGTGATTTTCCTTTTCGGTTGTTCAGGTATTCTTTTCGTTTCTCCTCGATTATAATTCCTCTCGTTTATGTGTTATAAGACTGTGGCAAAGAAAAGGATGGGCAAGTCGATTGATGATGTTCCGAGCAACGTCGGCTACCATGAGCTGCCTGATTTGATAGCTTTGGCTGGGTTTCCACCGTCCTGTGAGGCCGTTAAGCCGTCGATGGACCAACGTCACGAGTCCTGTCCAGGTGATTGTGTGGTGTTCTATGAATACCCCTTTACCTTAGGTCTTAAGTTTGGTTTTACGGTCTTAATTCGAGATTTTTTTAGTCTCCTGGGTGTTAGCCCCGGACAAATGCTGCTGTCTTTTTGGCGTATATGTTGGTTTCTTGAGGAAAAGACGAAGTCTTGGCCTCGGCGATTTTCGACTGCTGATCTTTTGTCATGCTATGACGTTAAGAGGCTCCCAGGAGCGAGGCTCACTCTTAAAACAAAGCAGAATTCGAAGTTGGTCTTTGATGAGGGAGTCAATTACAGGGGATGGAAAAATCGTTTCTTTTATGTAAAGAGGGATTCTTTAGGGAACGTTGGTGACTGGTTAGCCAGTGGTTGGAAAGACAAAGGTACTTTRGTTAAGCGCTATTTGTGTATAATTTTCATTGATCTTGTCTTACTTGTGTTTGYTTGCAGATTTGGAGTTTGACGTRGAGGCGACTGGTTRAGAGGTTGTGGACGAGTTCAAGAATTTMCCTKAYCAAGAAAAGAAGTTTGTGGTTCCACCTAATCCGCTTGTAACTATGAGTATGTGTTTTTTATTACTATATGTTTTGTTTTTGGATCTTTTTGTCTGGTTGGCTGTGTCTAAGATGGGTTGGTTGTAGGGAGGAGGCCTCAGCTTACAACTGAACAGATGGAAGAGAGGGCTATAAGGAGACAAAGGGAGCAAGGCATCTCTAGCTCCGATGCTTTGACTGAGACTGTGGTGGAGGTTCCTAAGTTGCCTCGACCTTCGAAGGCTGTAGCTGTGCCTACCCTGTTTGATGCTGGTGGAATCAAGTGGTTCTGCCAAAGGATTATTTGTCTCAAGGGGGAGTTAGTGGAGGAATTTGGCCTGAAGCTGGTAAGCTGTTGATGCCTGCTGCTGTTGACAGGTTCAAAAAGATGAACTCAGAGGAGTTGCTGGAACAGGGGATTGGGCACCATCTTCAGGTGATGCTTTCTGTTTCTAAGTTTACACATTTTAGTTTACTGCGTTTGATACTTATGTTTTTTGTTTGGTATCTTCAGGCCTTGCAGACCTCTCTGTATGTTAAGTCCTTGGTACAGAATGCTTCTTCGTCCATGGCTAAGGTGTCCAAGCTGGAGAACGTGCTGGACCTGGTGCTGGGACCCGTTGTGACTGGCATTTTTAGCTTCTACAGATAGTTTTAATTGCTTTAGTGTTAATGACTATAAGTTAAACTTGAAGGCGCAAGAGGTACTTACTTGTGGTTTAAAAATGGTATAYCTTGAGATTGGCCGCATTCCAGCTTCGCTGAACTGGGACTCCTTCAGGTGTGACTAGGCGGTATGCCCCATTTCCGACGACACGTTCAATTTGGTATGGCCCTTCCCATTGSGCTCCCAGCTTACCTGCATTGAGCTCTCTCGTGTTCGCGAGTACTTTTCTTAGGACCCAGTCTCCTAGCCTGAACACCTTTGCTTTGACATTTTATTTAAGCTCTTTGCCACTATGCCTTGGTATGCTGCCATACGTATGAAAGCGTTTTCTCTGAGCTCTTCGAGTGTGTCGAGGTCTCTGGCTAGTTCCAGGTTGTTMTCTRCAGMTGTAATRAYGCCGTATCTGGCWGAAGGTGTAARMATTTRTGCTGGGAGCACAGCTTCGCATCCGTAGACCAACGAGAAAGGRGTGTGACCTGTGGATGTCCTTGGTGTTGTTCTGTTGGRCCAGAGTATCCTGGGCAACTCCTCTGCCCATTTTCCTTTGAAAGCTTCGAGTCTCCTTTTGATACCATTAATGATTAGCTTGTTGCTGGATTCAGCTAGTCCATTTGCTTGTGGGTACCTGGGTGTAGACATTGTAAGTGTAATGTTCCATTCTCGGCAGAAACTGCGTGTTTTGTCGCTGATGAACTGGGATCCATTGTCGCAAATGATCTCTGAGGGGACTCCAAACCTGTAGATGATGTTAGTTCGGATGAAATGGATGACTTCTTTGTCCCGTACCTGGTTGAAGGCTTCAGCTTCGATCCACTTGGAGAAGTAGTCTGTTACCGCGAGCATGTAGACCCGTTGGCCTGGAGCTGGAAATAGCTTTCCAACTATGTCCATTCCCAATCTCATGAAGGGCCATGGAGTCAGAGTGGGGAGCAGCTGTACGGATGGCTTATGCGTCATGTTAGCGTGTTTTTGGCACTTACGACATTTCTTTGCGTATTCGTGTGCGTCTTCTCTGATGGTGGGCCAGTAGTACCCGTAAGTGAGTATCTTGTTAGCCAGTGACCTTCCAGCTGCGTGGGCTCRGCATTCGCCATCGTGGAATTCTTGTAGAACCTTGGGCCATTCTGATTCYGTTAGGCATCTTTYCATTAGCCCCTTAGTTGATTTTTTMAACAACACTCCATGGATGACTGTGTAACGAGACGCTTTGAACTTCAGCTTCCTTGCTTCCAATTTATCCTCAGGTAGGACATCGCTTTGCAGGTATTTTAGGATGGGGGTTATCCAGCCGTTGCTTTCTGCGTCGGATATGCTCATGATGGGGTCCTTCTTGGTAATAGCTGGGTTGGCTAGATGTGCCAATGGGATAGATGTGAACGTGGATTTTCTTAGTGCTAATCCGAGATTGGCCAGTGCGTCAGCTTGCGTGTTCTGGTCTCTTGGAACRTGAGTGATCTTGAAGGGTGAGAACTCGGATGCTTTGGCTTTGGCGACTTCCAGGTAGGCTGTCATCTTAGAATCTTTTGCTGCAAATTCTCCGTTTACTTGGCTGGCTATGAGTAAGTTGTCGCAGTACACGTTTACACCTGTGGCTCCCAGGTCCTTTGCTAGAATCAAACCTGCGATCAAAGCTTCGTACTCTGCTTCGTTGTTAGTAGCTTTGAAATCACAAGTTATAGCTTGGACTATCTTGTCCCCCTGTGGCGACTTTAGGACTACACCTAGACCTGCCCCTCTAAAGTTAGATGAGCCATCTACGTATAGATCCCAAGTGCCCTTACCTGTTACCTGGTTTACCTGTTCGGCTTTGGATTCGGCTTTGGGCTCTAGGTCCGGACTGAAGTCAGCCACAAAATCGGCTAAGGCTTGGGACTTGATTGCTGTTCTCGGATGATACCTGATATCGAAGCTGTGGAGTGCTATCGCCCACTTGGCCATTCTGTCGGATAGTTCCGGTTTCCTTAGTACTACCTTCACAGGATAGTTAGTCATGACAACAATGGGGTGAGATTCAAAATAATGCCTCAGCTTCTTAGATGCAGTCACAAGTGTGAGAACTAGTTTTTCAAGTGAAGAATACCGTGTTTCTGCATCTAAGAGTGACTTGCTTACATAATAAATGGGTAGCTGTTGGCTTTCAGCTTCCCTTGTGAGTACTGCGCTCACAGCTTGACTGCTTACGGCTAAATATAGCTGTAGCAACTCACCTGGTTCTGCCTTTGTAAGCAAAGGGGGCGTCATCAAATAACGTTTCAGCTCTTGAAGAGCCACTTCATGATCATCAGTCCAAGTAAAACCTTTGTTTTTTCTTAAGACATTATAAAACAGATGACATTTATCTGATGATCTAGAGATGAAACGATTCAATGTAGCCACTCTACCTGTCAACTTCTGTACCTCTTTCAGGTTCGTAGGTGAGCGGATGTTAATGACGGCTTTTACCTGGTTTGGGCATGCTTCTATTCCCTGCTGCGTGACTACGTATCCTGCGAATTTTCCTGCATAGACTCCAAAGGAACATTTAGTGGGATTTAATTTCATTTTATATTTGCAAAGTACCTGGAATGTTTCTTGTAGATGGGTGACGTGATCAGCTTCCAGCTTCGATTTCACCAGCATGTCGTCTATGTAGACTTCCATCGCATCTCCAAGTTGATCCTGGAACATCTTATTCACCAATCTCTGGTACGTGGCACCTGCGTTCTTTAACCCGAAGGGCATCACTTTGTAGCAGTAGACTCCTTTGTCTGTTACGAAGGCAGTTTTCTCCTGGTCGTCGGGGTGCATGAGTATTTGGTTGTACCCGGAGTAGGCGTCTAAGAATGTTAACGTCTCGTGTCCAGCAGTAGCATCGACCATGGTGTCTATGTGGGGCAGTGGGAATGGATCCTTGGGGCACGCCTTATTCAGATCAGTGAAATCTATACAAACTCTCCACTTCCCGTTTTTCTTGCTGACTACGACTACGTTAGCTAGCCATTCAGGGTACTTTACTTCTCTGATCTTTCCGGTTTCTAACAGCTTCTGGACTTCATCGTTGATGATCTGATTCCTTTCAGGTGCGAACTTCCGTCGTTTCTGTTTTACCGATTTCATCGTAGGATCCACATTCAGCTTGTGTGTAATGACATTGGGGTCTATGCCTATCATGTCTTCATGTGACCAGGCGAAATAGTCGACGTTTTCTTTGAGGAACTCTACAATACAGTTTCGTCGTTCAGGTGACAGGTTAGCTCCTACCTGTACTACCTGTTCAGGCTTTGCTGGGTTGAGCACCACTTCGTCAAGTTGGCATTCTTCTGGCTTGGGTGGTGCCGAGCCCAGCTGTGATTGCTAGATAGCTTCTAACTTCGGCTTAAGACTTTGACTGTAACAGTCTCTTGCCGTAGATCTTTCTCCTTCGATGGTCAGTACCCCTCACGGAGATGGGAATTTCAGGACCTGGTGATAGGTGGAAGGTACAGCTTTCATCTTGTGCAACCACGGGGTTCCGAGGATTATATTGTAGGCAGACTTACAGTCGACAACGTTGAACTTAGATGTGATGTTCACTCCCTTAGCCCAGGTGGTAAGGATGATTTCTCCCATCGTATATTGAGTTTCGCCACTAAATCCAACCAAAGGCTTTGGGTTTTGAATAATGTCAGCTTCTTGGAGTCCCATTTCTAGGACTGCTTTTCGGAATATGATATTAGCTGAGCTGTCGTTGTCCACGAGGACCCGCTTCATGAAGAAGTTACTTACGTAGAGAGAAATGACTAGGCTGTCATGATGTTCAGCCCCTTCGTCGATACCTCCATCAAAGGTGATAGGCATTTCGCGCAGCTTCTTCTCTTGTTCGGATATGGGACCTGGTAAGGCAACATGGTTGACAGTCGCGTTCCTGACGAACCTCTTAGCGGCTGAATAAGTAAGTCCACAGATTTCGGATCCACCACTTATCAGGTTGATTACTTTGGCATTCGCTGGAGGAGATGGAGGGCCACCAGTTTCGGCCGGCTTGGGCGTTTCAGACGCTTTTGCCTTCCTATCCAACAGGTGATTCAAGTGACCTTTCTTCAACTGCCATGCGACCTCCTTCCTCAATGCATTGCATTCTTCGGTTAAGTGACCGTAATCGTTATGATAACGGCACCACTTCGTCTTATCCTTCAATTCGTCGGGGCGCTCCGACTTCCTGGGCCACCTAACACCTCGACCAATATCTCTCAATGCGTCGACAACTCCGGCTTCGTCAACACAGAAATAGTAGGTGGACAGGGCTGGATACTCATAATGTTCTCTAGGGGAACTTGGCTCTTGCGCCTCAGAGGTGATGTTCTGAACCTGGGTACGACTAGACGATGCCTGATCTCTCTTCTGGTAGGGCTGATGCCTCCAGTTTCCACGGGGATTATCCGGTCTCCGCTCTATACGGCCTCCGGATCTCGCAGCTTCATCTTCTTCGACCCGTACTTCGGCTAACGCCCGTGCCTGCACATCATCAAAGGTCTGGCAAGGGTAACGGGTTAGTTCATAGTATAAACGTGAATTGTAAATTACTCCCCTTRGGAAGGCTTCAATAGCCGTGGACATATCTAGGTCTGGGATATGGATCATCTCCTTGACGAATCTGTCTAAGAAATCACGGGTAGACTCCCCTGTCTTCTGATTGATCCGGTACAAATCACTCGACTGCTTCTTCAGGGTACGGCTACTGGCAAACTGCTGGTAGAACCTGTTCACCAAGGTGGCAAAATCGGCAATAGAACCCGGCTTCAGATTAATCAACCACTGCAATGCAGGACCGCAGAGGGTAGCTCCAAAGGATTTACACATCGTAGCTTCCATCTGGTTGGGAGGAATGCACAGTTGCCATATCCTCTGCTTATACTGGGCCACATGATCTACAGGATCGCTTATGCCATCATACAACTTTGGCATAGCGGGGATGTTCAATTTCTTTGGGATCCTAGTTCGCGCCAACTCGTCTGTAAAAGGGGACCTGGTGTACCCATCTTTGGCTTCCAGCGCAACCGGAGTGGGGGCTCCAGGTAGCTTTGTCAACAACTTCAGGATCTTCCTATTCTGTGACTCCAACAGGACTATCTTCTGGGTATTCGGGTCCTGGTCCTTGTCACCTTCTTTATCCTTGCTTCTCGGCTCTTCCCACATCTGCATATCCGATTCCGAACTACTCGAATTCTTTTCATCTTCGAGGTTAGACATGAGGGGAATACCTTCCAGGTTCCTTCTCTTGGAAGCATGGTTACTCCTGGCAGATTCCAATTCTTTCTGCGCACTTAACAAGGATTCTTTAGCGGCTTTAGCGTCTTCTTTCAGCTTTCGAGCATCAGTGGAGAGCTTCTCGTTTTCTGCTCTAGTTTTTTCCAGCGCCTCTTGGGTTTGGCGCAATAACTCTCGGACCTCATCCGCCATCTGCTCTTGACTCTGATTAGCGTTTGGGATACCTTGAGGGGTCCCCTGCTCACTACTGCTAGCTATCATTTTTTTTTTCTTTTCCTAAACAAAAACTGAAAAATGCGTACAAGGGATTCAAAGAAAAAATAAACTAAAAACCTAGTTACAGCCCCACGGTGGGCGCCAAATTGTTTATGCAAAAATTAGATAACTATCTAACCTAAGCTGGATCGGCTATAACTAGATACATATAAAATAATAAAACAACTAAAAACAATAAAGAACAAACTAAACGAACCAATGGAGCAGGGGAAGAAGGCAAAACCAGACATGGTCACGCGGAAAAACCCCAGGAATAAGGGTAAAAAACCGCGGGTGGATTTGAGTCCACCATCCACTATGAATGTCTGCTCTGTTACAAGTAATCAGGTGTTATCTCGTGAACTTTCAATTGAACTCTCAGAACTACTTGTGTTTTCCTCTCATAAAAGTAGCAAAAGTATTAGGGAAATATTTCGTGTGTTTTTAGAATACAAGCCTAATGTATTATCTCCTGCTGCTCGTTCAACCGTTCTAAAAAGATGGGGCACTCCTATTTTGCAGGGATGATAACCGCCATTCAGCACAACTACCTTGACCGGGTTTACATGGGATGTCGTCATTTTTCCTTCTTCTGGAACTGCTTCCTATCTTTTCGGACACGTTTTGATCTTCTGCTTGCTCACTGGGCTTCTAGACTTTCCTCACTTAAGGGCCTTACTGGCGACTTACATCTATGTATCCGCTGGACATGGATTTTAGAAGGTTCTTCTATTTGAACCTGAGAGCTGATGAACCTGGAACCTGGCAACCTGTATATGTACCTTGTACTAGACTTTGTTAGCTTTGTATAGGAGAATTCCTGGTATACACATAGTCCAGTCCAATTTCAATTGAACAGAGCGAGAGCGATGAGAACCTTACAATCTACAGTATATATTACGGCAATTTGGTCAGAACCACCTGTGACTGGTAGTGTGTTTTGTCAACCAAGCTACCTTTTGGTAAAGCTTAGTTTGTCAAAGAAACCACCGTTTGAGCCAAAATTGTGTGTTTGACCACCACCTGTGAACCGGTTTCCGGCGTTGACTAGGCGTTGACTCATTTTTTTAATTTTTTTTTCTTTTTGCCGCTCCCCACAACCACCCACCCCTTCCCGCTCCGCACCTCCACCCTCTTACCTCCACCACTCAAACCAACCTTTGGGGTTTCGTTCATGGAGAGTTTGGGTGGGTCGTGGGGACGAGGTGCGAATTGGGTTCGAGGGACGTGTGTGAGGAGAGGGAGTAGGTGGGTTTGGCTCGAGGTGGTCGCATTTGGGTAGTGGGTGGTTGTGGGAGGCGGCAAAAAGAAAAAAAATTTTAAAAAAATGAAGTCAACGCCGGAAATCGGCCACAGGTGGTGGTCAACAAACAATTTTGTTACAAAAGGTGGTTTTTGACAAATAAGCTTACAAAAGGTGGTTTGTGACAAAAACCACCTTACAAAAGGTGGTTTCTGACAAAATTGCCTATATATTATGCAGCAAAAGTCACGAAAACAACTAGTTGTACGGTACTAACCCAACTGTGAAGTGTGAACTAACGTGTATTGCCAACCAAAACAAATTAAAGAGTGATGATCCAATTAAGTGACTTTATCATGGCCATTAACATGCAGAATTCCAATTCTAATCATGATTATTTCAAGCTTTATGCTAAAATTTCTACTTGACTGATGTACAGGTCTAGTAAGTGCGTCGATAATGGTTCGGTAATTCTGCACTTCTTCAGCAAAATATTATTAAGTACAATGTTGGGAAAAGCACATATTTGGAATATAATTACAAGTCAACTAAGTCAGTAAGTTTCTTTTTATGCTGTGGATCATCTCCTTATTTGCAACTTTTCAATCATGTAACACCTGCCTATAGACGATAATGGTTTTTTTTGGTGCTAAGAGAGCCCAAAGGGCGAAGTTGAGAATCGATCGTCCCACAATCTCCTGGAACCGGGAGAGAAGCTTTAACCAGTTGAGCTATCTCACACTCTCTACATACGACATTGGTAGTCCCAAATAGATATAGACTTGACCCACAAGTTAATAGTACTTCGTAATATTACAATTTTTGCAATAGGTTCATAAAAGTAGTCAAGTACGCCTATTCATAGTCACTTGTTAGTAATTACAACACTAACCATTTGTGAGTTGTGACCATTCCCGGTATGGAAGTAACATTGAAATTTCACAAAGTAGCAAATTATTAATCGTCAATTTTCAGTCTCGTCAATAGCTATTTCGGCTATATATTAGAAATCCTTCAGTTCTATATATTCCATCTCAAACACAATTCCCAGCCCATATTTCTTGCTACGTACAATGAAAACTGCTTCACTATTTTCTTGTTCATCATGGCCTTCTCACTTCCTCTTAATTATTGTATTTCTATATACCTGCTTCTCTACCCATCTTGCTTCAAGCCAATGTCTTGACGATCAAAAGTCTTTACTCCTTCACTTAAAAAATAACCTCACATTCAGCCCTTATGCTTCGGACAAGCTTTCGGGGTGGAATGAAAGCATCGACTGTTGCCGGTGGAGCGGTGTCGAATGCGACACCTCTAATGGCAGAGTCATTGGCCTGGATTTGAGTGAGAGAGATATATGGGGTAGCATTAACAAGATGAGCAGTTTGTTCCATCTCCGATTCCTTCAGAAATTGAATTTGGGGGGAAACTATAATTTGGAGGGTGAGATTCCGTCATCATTTGGCAAATTACATAGCCTCACACACCTCAACTTGTCCGATACAGCCTTCAGAGGACAAGTTCCCATTGAAATATCCCAGCTTGTCAATTTAGTTGTTCTTGCTATTTCATCAACTACGGGTACCCTAATGAAGGTTCCAAATTTGGCAGAGATCATTCAAAACATGACGAATATGGAAGAACTCTATCTCGATGGAGTCGACAATTCAGCCATGGGGAGCAAATGGTGTAAGGCATTATCAACATATGTCCCTCACTTGCAAGTCTTGAGCATGACAGATTGTAACCTGGAAGGTGAACTTCACAAGTCCCTTTCAAAGCTTCACGACATTTCTGTGATAAACCTAGGCGGAAACTATTTGACTGGGCCAGTACCAAAATTTCTAGCCGAGTTCACAAACTTGACGAAGTTATCACTATCATCGTGTAGTCTAAGTGGGACAGTGCCGGAGAAATTATTTCAAGTACCCACACTGAGATCGCTTCACTTGGCAGATAACCAGAATTTACGAGGGACTTTGCCCGACTTTCTCCAGGATGATGGGTCTCTTGAGGAGTTAGTTCTTGGATATACAAAATTTTCCGGAATGCTACCAAGTTCCATCAGCAACCTCAAGAGACTTCGTATACTCGATCTTCCCAATTGTCGATTTCATGGAAAGATCCCATCATCGATGGAAAGTTTAAACCGACTTGAGTATTTGGATCTCTCTTTCAACCAATTTTGGCAAGGTCCCATCCCATCTTTTTCATCAATGCAGAATTTAGAATACCTAGATCTCAGCAACGACAAAAATTTAAGTGGTTCCATCAGTGGAACAGACTGGGGAAAACTACTCAAATTGGAATATCTTGATCTGTCATCCAATTCACTAAATGGAAGCATTCCTACATCATTGCTTTCTTTGCCATCTATCTACACTATAGATTTGAATGAAAACAAATTCAGCGGGAAACTGAGTGAGTTTGCAAGCATAGCTTCTTCAAGGTTAATTCATCTTGACTTGAGCGGAAATAACTTGGAAGGACCTGTGCCAAAGTCAATAATTCAATTAAGAGAGCTTCACAATTTGTATTTGTCTTTCAACAGGTTCAATGGCACGCTTCACCTGGTTAAGTTCCTACTCAGCTTCAAGAATCTTACGACACTTGATCTTTCATTCAACTCCTTGTCGGTCAATACAGATGGTTGCGGTGTAAACTCCTCTTTTCCCCAGTTAAGGTCTCTATCTTTGGCTTCTTGCAATTTGTATGCCATGCCTGATTTCTTGAAAAATCAATCACTGTTAGATTATCTTGATCTTTCAATGAATCACATGATAGGCACGGTGCCGAGCTCGGTGTGGACAATCACAATTTTGAACCTTTCTTACAACCACTTTGTAAAACTAGAGTCACCTCTCATGTATTCAAAAGATTCATACCTGATTTCATCATCCAGCATAGACCTTCATTCTAACAATATTCAAGGGAAATTTCCAACATATTTCTCATTCAACCTTTCAGTACTAGATTATTCAGAAAATAAATTTTATGGGAGAATACCAAGAGCATTGTGCAATATCAGATATCTTGTGCTTCTTAATCTAGGATATAACCACTTGGAAGGGACCATTCCGGACTGTCTTCTTTCCATGCCTTCTTTACAAGTGTTAAATTTAAGAAGCAATAATTTAAACAGTGTCATTCCTGATACATTTCAAAAAGATTATTGCTTCCTACAAACTCTTGATTTGAATGGGAATTTTTTGGAAGGACGGCTTCCAAGATCACTTGCCCACAGTGACCAACTTAAGGTGTTAGATGTCGGGTATAATCGATTAAATGACACATTTCCTTGCCACTTGAAAAGCTTGTCCAAATTACAAGTTATCGTCCTTCGATCCAACAAATTCCATGGAATGACAATTTGCCCCGGGACCCACTCGATGTGGCCATTGCTTCAAATTTTGGACCTTGCTTTTAATCACTTCAGTGGTGAATTAAATGCTCGAAGTTTATTAAAATGGAAAGCAATGATGGCTGGGAAAAGTAAAGGGAAACCAAAAGTTGGTTATTTGC